>JASCZI010091063.1:10913-26752 GCA_036250425.1 Stylosanthes scabra | reverse complement strand
CGTCCAAAGAGAAAGGCAGAGCGAAGGCTTTCACTGCATCGTCATCACCACCGGTCCTTCTAGTGGTGGCACAGATAACCTCAAAGTCCTTGATGTGCTTGATGGGATCTTCACCTGGTCTGCCACAAAATTTCGGCAGAAGGTTTATCAGTCCGAACTTGAGTTCAAAGTTGGCATTAAGTTCAGGAAATCGGTTGGGCTGGTTGTCGAAAGCTGTGCTTGCACCACCCAACTGTTTGAGAGTTAGTCGTTCCGCCATGGTAGAGGTACCTGAAACGGAAGAACTAGATTGTGTATCAGAATCGGAACTAGAATCAGAAGAATAAAAAGGATTGTTATTCAATGCCAGCCTCGCAAGTTCTGCTCGGCGCCTAGCTTGCCTTGTTCGGCGTAAAGTTCGTTCGATTTCAGGATCAAAAAATAGCGAACCAGGATCTGAATGCGACCTTAGCATACAAATAACAATTCAAAAAGAAAAATAAAAAAGTATGTACAGTATTCACAGACAATAAAAAACAAACAAATATTCCGCTTCCCCGACAACGGCGCCAAAAACGTGGCACGCCCGCTCGGGTGGGGATGCTTTCGTCGTTGAAGTTGAAAGCACCTCTTCCCTTACGGGCTGCGTCGAGACGTTTTAAAAAGAGGTGTCACAGGGTGCAACTGAAATACCGAGTATGGGACTCGGGTCGTTCTACTCAGAAAGCAAAAGGGAAAGTTTATTTTTGATTGGGGTTGGTTGCAGTTGAGTTTGTTGAAAGCAGTTCGCAGTTGAAAGCAGTTAAAAGCGGTAAATGTTCTGATAATAAAAGAGAGTATCCCGGCCGTGAGTTGAAATACTGTTCATCGCTATCATTGCTGCTATGTCCCAGATCGATTATACACCCCCTAGGATGAACCTCTGCATATCCTTGACTAACTGGCTGTGAGGCAACGAACCTACAATATCGAGTTCAACTCACAAAGATGCAGGTGTTGCATTGGAGTTAACGACTCAGCCCACGACTCTCAAGAGTACCCGCTGTCACCAGTACAATCCTGCTGTAACCAGGACCTCTTGCGCTTATCTAAGCTGGCTATGGAGTCATTGATCTAATAATCCAGGGCTGACAAACTCTAAAGGGTCCCCGCTGTCACCGGGTCAAACCTGTTGTCACCAGGTCCTCAAGAACTTGTGCCTGTTATCACCATGGTGAACCACGTACTGTAAGGAACTGCCACTATGTTAGCAGATGTGTCTACAGATAACATTACAGGCTTAACCCGTTCCTTCCCCTCTGATCCGTTGGGGACTCGGAGCTCTGGTTATTTGCACATTTCACCTCACAGCCGCGACACTATAGGACTCTACTAACTAATTGCGGAAATCATAAAAGCATGAAAACAAATTGACAGCATAACAGTATGAAAAATCGCGGTTTGCAGGAAAATAAACGGACTGAATAACAGTAAAGTAATTTGATTAAAACTGAAGTTTGACATAATAATAGTAATATAAACAAACAAGTAATAATAATAAAAAGTCTGGCTAGTGAATGGACAAGAAAACCTAAAATGGAACCCTAAAAACTAAGCTAAATGTGGAAGTGGGCTCCCTTGAAATGGTGAAAGGCTCCTCTATTTATAGATACTGAAATCCCCCAATGCGTACGCATAGAAGGTTCATATGCGTACGCGTAGGTGCGGAATCTAGCATTTGGGCGTGCCGCCCACGGCTAGGATGCGTATGCATGGCTCCTTATAATGCATACGCATAGGGTCCAGCAATGGCCTTCTAGATTTTGTTGCGATCCTTTCGTTCCTTTCGCTCTCTCCGGCCACTTCCGCTCCGAACTCCGCCTGTTATATCCTGAAACACTTAAGCACACACATCAAGGCATCGTGCGGAACGAGAAACAGTTCAAAACACAGTAAATATTGGCCGAAATAGCAGATAATTACAATTACAGCCCTAAGGAACTACTAAGTTCAATTAGACATATTTTGCTAGTGTTTAAGCGATGAAGAGATGACAATTAATCAATTAATGCAGTAAAATTATCCGTTAGAACGGGTTTCATCACCTCTCCACACTTAAATCTTGGCATGTCCTCATGCCCAATTAAATCAAAAATAGAGGAGTGAACACCAATGCTATGAAGGAATAAGTATGCATACATAGAAGGAAATCAAAAACTGTGCGAAGAGTGGACGGAAAGTACTGCAGCAAGTACTAACCCAACCGAATCTCAAGGAAAAGATATAATTGATCTCACACAGTGCAAAGGTTCACCAAGCACAGAATTAAGGAATAAAAACCTTACCCGGTCATGTTTACGCTCATCACTCGGTGTATCTGGTTAAAAAGGCTCTCGGTTCCCATCCAATTCCTGCTTTTCTTGACTTGCCTTTCATCTCGTCAGTCCATGCTGCTGTGTATACCTGTGTAATCATCAGAAAGGTCTTTTTGGGCTTGTAACGGGGCTACAGTGAAGGTTCGTAAGTATTAATTTGGAAAAGGTGCGCTAAAAGTTTGAACATTCTGATTAATCAAATACACCTATCCTGATGTTCTTCACTATATTCCCGCATCCCCATTTTATTTACATGACATGCACTTCTTTTACTTGCCCAATAAAAATTTAAACTGGTCATTCTATTCTCAAGGGAATATATATTTAAATTGCCATATATGTAAACTCACTACTACTACTTTACAGTTTATATAGTATAACTTTCTGTTTGTTTTTCTGCATAATCCTTTCATCCATGAAATAATATATATAAAAGAAGGTTAAGACAGAGTAAAAGCAATTAATGATACAGAAGATTAAGATGTCTCCATGAATTTTTGGCTGAAACAGCAAAAGAGTTTTCAACTTTAAGCTCCTTGTTAAATCCTGAGTATGTTAATGCAGTTCTCTCTGTGCAGAGTGCAGATAACAAGAAAAGTTTGTCTTTTTATTTGTGTTGAATAAGATTTGTTTATGGTTATCTTCCATAAGAGTGTAGTATGTTAAGCTATTCAATTAAATCAAAACTATATTGTAAGAGAAAAGAATCCTTACAGCCAGTAATGTTTAGAGGATCATCAAGTGCATGTCTAAGCAAAATGCCTCTATCATGCTTGCTTCTCCCCAGTCTACCTTGAAATAGATCACATGAGATAAATTATGACGAAGCTGAAACATATAACAAGCATTGATTATAAGAATTGATTAATTGAATAATATAAGGAAAACCAAAATAATTCTAAGTTTAACTACTTAAAATAAAGAGAGAAGAGCAACCAGTGTGCTATCATTGACTTGACGATTCAAAAAATGAAGAATCTGCTATCACCTCCTGAAGAAACAATATAACAGTTTCTTTAGGTATTATTCACACCTCAAATATAAACATGTTGCAGAAATCATCCTCCAAAATGCAAATCCTTAACCAGTATGTTCTTCGAGATTCTTGAAAACATAAATAACAACGATCCATTACAAACACTTATTATACATGAGTATGAATAAATCACTTCTCTTTCTCAATTTTGGAGTACACAATTGCTAAATGACACAAATAAAAGATTAGACTAAGCTATAATTAATCACTGAAAGTTTAGACTAACTCCAATTGAAGCACCCTCCCCTATCCTAGCCTTTTACTAATTTACACAGTCCACACACAAAAAACACATATCTATCTAGTTATAAATGTTTATTGAAGTTTTATTAGATTTAACTTTGGCAAATGTAAAAGTATTCAAATTGGTCAAGCTTGGCTATCTCGAGTCTTGAAGAAGCAAGGACAAAAACTATTATGCTCTTAATTGAGGTCTTGATCAACCTCACAAACATTGTCTGAGAGTTGGTACCAGCCCTACAAATTCATAATAACACTTATCAAATTCACCATAGACAAAAAAATGTTCAGTATCAAACACATGATTGACCAAAAAAAACAACTTCTAACAGAGTGTTTTCGTGCTCCTAAGCCTGGTATATGAGACATAAAATCAAACATTAACAGAAAATTATTATCATAACCAAATTAAACAATATGAAGAATCATCATTTTCTTAAATGAGTTTCATCAAATTTTCAGGTGTGCATCATAGTATACCATAGTAAGTACCGAAAATTGGAAAATAACTATACGAGAATCAAAATGAGAAAGATTGATCGAACAATCGATTTAGAGAGGCCTTGAGTAATGGCGGAGAAAGATCGATCGAGAGAGGGAGACACCTTACAGTGATGGCGGCAGTGGCTCCGACGCCAGCGCCGGCCCCGGTGACGGTGAAGAAATGAAGAATTGGCAGGAGGTGAGAGACAGATAGAGCATCGCTAGGGTTTCTGATTCAATTTGAAATGGAGAAGAAATGAAGAATGGTGCGATAAATCCTAAAAATAAAAGGGTAATTTAGTATTTTCACCTTAATATATACATTCCATTCCCACTGGAATGAAACATACCCAAGGAGATGATGGGAATGAAATGAATGGGAATTACATTTCTAGGAATCAAACTTTTTTAGGAATTTTTTTTATACACCGAACCAAACGTGGAAATATAATATTTCCATTCTAAGACGCCTGGGAATACATGGTAAACCCGTAAACCACACGGCCCCTAAAGGGTGCGTTTGGTTCAAAGATTTGTTTTCATTCCTAGGAATATCATATCTAGAATTGCAATGTACATGGATATTATTACTAGGCATCTAGTATTCCTATGTTTGGTTTATCAAAATCAATGCCAAGGAAAGTGCTATAATATTTCTAGAAATGAATAATTTGTGTTTGATCGGATCTATGCTCCTTGGACATAGGATGAAATTTATCAAAACTACCATTTCATCATCAAATTAAGAAATTAATAACTAAACTCAATAAATAAATATGAAAAAAATTAATGTAAATCAATACTATCATTTTTTAATCAAAACCTTTATATTTATTTTAAAAAAAATATTCCTAATATTAAATATCCATAATGAAAATTTTTTAATTCTATTTTTTTAAAATTAAATATAAATACATTCAATTATTATTTTTATCTAATTTTTTAAATTTACAAAATACCACTAATATCAAACATTTTTCAACGGACACTTTTTAATTGAAATTTTTCTTAAATTTACTAAAATACCCCTAATATTAAATATTTTTAATTATCTTTATTTTTTATTCAAATTTTTATTAAATTTACAAAAACATCCCCTAATATCAAATATCTTTCAATTAATTATCAAAAGAAAGAAACAGCTAACAATCAACAAGTATTGCAAAGTTGTGCCAACGTTTGAACATGAAGAAACCATCATCATCATTATTTTCATGGATCAACCAAAACTGAAACATATTTTTCTTTTTGTAAACATAAACCCTAGTAACATGGAATCTAATCTCTAAAACCCTCCCCATGATTCAAATTCTATTCCTTTTTTTCTCACCTACGTTTTCCATAGAAGACACAGATCACAACAGCAACTAAAACAACAGTAGAACCAGCTGCCACCATAGGCCACTGAACATTCAAACCCTTCACCACTTTCCCTTCTCTAGCAACAACTCCGTTCCCATTTACTCCTCCATTCACAGCCTCAACAACCCTCTGGTTCAGTCCTTTGATCAGATCCTCAGTTTCCCCTGCTGCCTCCCTTAATCGAGCAACAATTGATTTCAAGCTCTTTGCTCTCTCCTCAGACCCCTTCAGTGCCTCCTGCATTAATCTTAAAACTGTATTAATCTAATATAATTAAAATGTCAAATTACACTGAGTAAACTCTGGTTAATGACTCAGTTCTAATTATGATCTCTAACTAACTAACTAATAACTAACTGTAACTGCCAATTATACAGCTATAACAATTTGCATTCTACAATGTTTCAATTTAAGACTAAACAAACAATGCATTAATAGTAACACACAAGCCACCAAACAGAGAGTAAATGTCAAGTCTTATAACAATCAAATGGGGCCACCAAATAGCTATGCATGACCCATAGTTAAGGTATCAATAACAGGAAGTGATGAGACTTATATCAATAACAGGAAGTGATGAGTAAGATGATAAAGACTTATATCAAGAAGCATCCTAAATTACCAACCAATTTTCTACTTCATTAATGATGATCAAAAGACAAATGTACAGAATATAACATGATCAAAAGACAAATATCATGTCTTTATTGTTCTGATCATTAAAGTGTTACCTACAATCCTATATTACAGAATAGAGCATTCTCTTTAATTGTCAAGGAGGTAACACAAAACAAAAGCTAGCATAACAAAAATAACAAGAGCAACCTGAAATAGATATATGCAAATTGAATGATTGAGGTTGTAAATCATGCATATGATAATGTGGTATATCCAAATTAAGATTCAGATTCTGGTTTAGTCATTGCATTATTATTATTATTATTATTATTATTATTATTATTATATATATAAGAGTCAACAAAAAGGTTACATCATATAATATAAGATAGAGAAAAGGCCAACTAGTATTTAACCATATATATGAAATTAAACTTTGGTGAAGCGCAAGTAGTTCTTGCCAGAAGAATTATAACTAAAAAACCAAAGAAAGTACTCACTCAACACAACAATGTGAAGTTTAGTTCCAGAAAATAGCAAACAAAAATAAAACAGACTAAACCATATTGATACAATCACCCTGTTTCAACCAACACAAACAGAACAATTTATTGATAGTCCATTGAATACACTATAAGCATATATTAGAGTAATAATAACCACACCCTGAATTACTTGAGCAAAGCCACAAGCAAAGGCCAGAGCCTTGAAATTGCATTGTTATTGCTATCATCAATTTTCATAATAACACAAACACAAAACTGCATAATTCAAAATTCAGTTTAAGCTCAGAAGACAATTCCAAACAAAAGGAGAACTCATAAATTAACATAGAAATTGGAGATAATAAAGTTGCTAACTTCGGATTTCAACGCTTCGAGGCTTCAATTCTTTCACGCTCTGCAGAAAGGAAATCATGAAAATCGAAGTTAATAATTCTGATAAACCAAAGAATGAAATAAAAGAAGAATGAAGTGGAGAGAGACCAAAAGGAACATGAACGCGAATGGATGATGAACGATGTGAGTAGAGGTAGATTATAAACACACACGGACAGAAACGCAAAGGCAGCTACGAAAGATGGAACACAAACGCGAATCGAAGGTGTGGCGGCAATTAATCTAGCAGCGCCTCCACTGATTTGGGAGAAAGGAAGAAGGGTTCTCTGCTAAGGTTTCTGATCGATAAAACAAAATAGAATGAGAAAGAAGGTAGTGTTTGAATTATATTGGGAGGGTAATTAGGTCATTTCAATTCATTATTAGAATTCCATTCCCCTTGGAATGAAAGATACCTAAGGGGGAGGTGGGAATAATATTAGTGGGAATTACATTCTTAGGAATGTAATTTAGCTAGGAATGTTTTTGAAAACATTAAACCAAACAAGGGAATATGATATTCCCATTTTCAAAGCTTGGGAATATATTATGATTACCCCAACTACACACGCCCTAAGAAGGATTTTCCAGTGGCATCTAATTCCATGACTAAGGGTGCCTAAGGTTTGACCACCCATGTAATATACAACACATGGACGATACGGGAGGTTATATTATGTAACCAAACCTATCACTATTGATGAGTCATTGTGTGAGGTATGTAGTACTATAAACTGGTATGAAATAAAGATTCAGCCCAAGAATTAAATTTAACAAAAATAAAACTAACATAAGATATGTATAATTATCAATATTCCCTTGAGTAGAGATCCTAAATAACATTACCATAGTAGTTTCCAAAAAAATATATAATATTTGAATGTTTATACATTAAGATAAATTTTATTTAGCACAATTTTATTTTCCAGAAATCTCCCACCGTCAAAGTTTCATGTTGTTCAAAAATGTAAGTACATCTTTAATAAAAGAACATGAATACTAAATCATTGGTGATTAGCTAAACAAAATAATGCAATATCTTTATTTTTAGGGAAAGCTTCTTCCATTGAAAAAAGACAAAAGAAATCAATTGCATAAAGGATTAAATATACAAATAGTTAATGTTGCAAAACTTAATATCCATCCACAATGATTGACTATCTAGTCATTGGAATTTGGACGGAATTTAAGTGCGGAAAAGCTTAACCAATGCATACTAAAATGTCTGATATTATAGCATAACCATGCAAGTAGAGAATTTTTTTATGGTGGAAGAATCCTCAGCGCTGAGGCAACTTATTGATGTTTAATCCTCAAGATATTTAAATCGCCCAATGCTACCTTTATTTTTAGAAAATAAAATATTTACTTAATTAAAGGGATATTTGAGAATGCAAGGTTTTTGAAGTTCTTAACCATATATTGCAAACCGCCCACCAATTTATTCCATTTTAAACTAAATCATAATTTTAAGGCTCTTTATTACTCCAACCAAATATGTTTTTATTAGATAATTATAAAACATATCAACTTGTTGAAGCTTATATGAGACATTAAGCATGAAACTCGATAAGAACATGACAACTTTTATGGATTTTTTTCATAAATAAATAAAAAAATTCCAAATTTACACATATGGGCACGGGTACACGAATTTACGAAAATAAGTCCTCTTTACTTATCTCGGAGTCAGTGACCCCGAAATGAGATTTACACGTATCTCGGGGTCAGTGACCCCGAGATACGCAAAAAATAAAAAATTAAACGTATCTCGGGGTCAGTGGCCCCGAGATACACTCAACACAAATCAAAATTTTGTATTATTTCTAGCTACCTAACAGAAGCTCACACCACTTGTTTGTTTTCCCTTTTATTTCGAATGGTGGGTACTGGGTGATATGATGCCCCACTCAATCATTTTAGGATATATATACCACTTCACTCACCTCATTATTTTAAGCATATATAATATTCCCATTTCTTTATTTATTTTAGCAGGAGTACACACATGCATGAGTTTCCATCCATTGAACACATTGCAAACTTTCATCCATTGAACGTGTGAGTTTCCATTCTGTGCTATTACCCCCACAGAAGTAGCAGCACCATTCGCTGAGGACAGAAGCGCCATCATTACAAGATCCATCACCGTTACACCAAACTCCACTGCTGCAGATGATAACACTTTCTTATTACTATTATCATCATTGCTGCTTCTTTTTCCCATCTCCAACATCACCAAAGATGCTACTGCATATGAGCATGCTATGCCGTTTGAACCAAAAAATATTTTCACAAAAGTTGAGTGTATCTCGGGGCCACTAACCCCGAGATACGTTTAATTTTTTATTTTTTGCGTATGTCGGGGTCAGTGACCCCGAGATACGTGTAGATCTCATTTCGAGGCCACTGACCCCGAGATAAGTAAAAAGAGCTTATTTTCATAAATTCGTATACCCGTATCCATATGTGTAAATTTGAAATTTTCTTTATTTATTTATGAAAAAAATCCCAACTTTTATCATTGCTTCAATAATGATTTCCTAAATAAACTATAAGATGTAAAGAAAATTGGGGCTGCCCACTGAAATAGAAATTAATTATAGACACCAGAAGTAAATATTTATTGATAAATAATAACACTATATATATCTTAGCAGCCATGTTTGTCTCCAAATTATTGAAGCATAGATGAGACATGAAGCGCGAAATCTTGACCACAATCTTTTATAATTTTGGTATTTTGATGTATAAAAGATTGACCGAACAAATGGTAATGAAGTAATTGTTCCTATCAGTGAAGTGAAGCAGATAACATAAAGATAAAAAAATTACCAAAACCAAGTATCATAAATAAGACCTAATCCAAGCATCAATGAATCTAGCCATGAACAAAATCAAGCATTGAAAATCAACGTCTAGCTACTATCGCAGATGAGCATCAGGGTTCATTTGGGTTTCGTTTGGGTAAAGGGATTAAATAACATGAACCAAATAGAAGAGGAGAGAAGATTACCTTTCAGTACCCAGCCACGACGTCACTCACAGGACGAGAAAAACAGAGAACAAATGGTAGAAACGCAACTAGGAAGAGACGCAACTAGCCGATGGACTGTCAAAGGTTTGTGCCACTTCCGTGATGGTGGAGGCAGAGGCAGTGATTGGCTGCTTCGATTTATGACGGGAATAAGAAGAACGCTGTTTTAAACGCGGTTTGGAAGAAGAAAGGAGTCAGTTGTATGTTCCAACTTGTAATGTTTGATTTGAAGTATCAGGATCAAGAAGTCTAGCAGTGCTAAAGTCTGTGAGAACAACATGCAACTCTGAGTTCAACAAAATGTTGTTGTTTGTTATATCTCTATGAACTATTGGTGGGTAAGAATCATAATGAATATAAGCCAAAGCATTAGTCGTTCCAAGAATGATATTCCTATCTTGCTCTAGCTTAGCTCCTTAGCTTCATCATCAATGCTCAAGGAATAAAATAAGCTCCGTCTTTCCATGTGATCATACACCAAAAACATGCACCGATTGTGGAGACAAAAACCATGAAGCTTGACAACGTTTCTATGACGGATTTTTTATAACATCTTACCCTCGTTACAGAAGCTCTTGTGAAAAGATGGGTTTTGTGACTCTCTTTGGTGAGAACATGAACAACTCAACTAATTTAAATTTTCTAGTCGTGTCGCTATCCATGCAACAACGGATTCAAAAACACAAATCATAATAATAAAAGGAAACAAAATTACACACACTTAGCAACGAGCCAACGATCATCATCATATAAAGTTGAGAAATAAACAATTCACGGCATTGCATATCAAGTCTAAGTAGTAGTGATCCGAACACACATAGAGACAATACTCCAATTTTAAAAAATACTTAACAATTTTTATGTTGACCTCTTCGGCCTTCGATTCTGCACCAACAGCAACAGGTGCACCCCAAATGGATTTAGGTGGAGCGATGGTGGCGTAGTAATCGTCATCATCCTCATTGTCAACATCAGGCGATGACTTCGATGTGAGTGGCGCAAGAGCCAAGAAACCTCTTTTTTCTTCGGATGTTGTGCAGAGGAGAAAACGGGAAGAGGATGAAGAGCAATTCCCTTTGGATGAACCCTCTTCCTTCTCAGGCTTCTTCTTCTTCTTCTACTAGCGTGACATCTAAGGTTGGCAAAGCTAGGTTTTTTTGACGCCGGCTAGGTGATAAACTCCATTTTGATGGTTTATTTTGTGCTATAAATGAGCAAATTATCAAACCAAACTCACTTAAATACTTGCAAATTGAATGCATTCATGAATTCTTGTTCCTTAGAGCTTAAATTGTGAATACATGCATTTTTGGCCATAATTTGCTATACATTCACTTACTTACTTAATTTCCATTCCATTCGATACCTTGATGTGTTTGTTCAAGTGTTTCAGGCCTAGATAGGTTAGAATTGGGTTGGAAGTGGCCAAGGAATGCAAAAGGAGCAAGAATGAAAAGATGAGAAAGGGAGCTATAGTCATCGGATTGGAGAAAACTTGGACTCTTTGGAAAGAAGAATTCAATACCTACAACTCTCATGTTGAACACTTCGTTCAGTTTTAAGCAATTCTATGAGAAATTCGCGTCCGAAGATCGGTGCTCAGAAATTTGCTGATGCTGTCAATCCTGACTTCTTGTCACTAATTTGAGCATAACTTGAGCTTCAGAGGTTCAAATTCCTTGATTCTAACGCCGTTGGAAAGCTAACATCCAGAGCTTCGCAACAGTGTATAATGTTCCTATATGCATACGCATATGGACTCGATACGTACGCACACAAGCGAGAGTGATGTGCAAGTCACGTTTTGCCACCTGTGCGTACGCACAGGTGCATGAACAACAAGCAAAATGAAGACCAAAAAGAGAATTTCAAGCCAAATGGAAGCCTATAAATAGGAGGGATGCTACCCCATTCAACGCACCCTTTCTTGAGCCCCTTTTTGGGGGTTCATAAGTCTTGAATAATTTTTTAGAGTTTTTGGGGGAACTTATGTTCTCTCATGTTCTCTCTTAGTTTAATCATTTTAGCTTTTAGGATTTCCATTTTCTTGTAGCCACACTAGCCAAACATTTTACTATTTTTATTGTCTGTTTTTATATATTGTTACTCTGCTGATTTTAATTCTGAATTTGTCAATTTTACTGTCATTACTCTGTCCATTTATTTTTTGCTATTTTATCATTATGTCTTGCCGTTATGCTGCCTATTTTATTTTTGCCATTATGATTTCCGAACGTAGTGAGTAGTGACCATAGTGTCCTGGCTATGGGTTGAAATGTGCGAATGACCTTAGCTGCCGAACCTTAAGGGCAACAGATGGGAGGAACGGAGTTAATCTTGATACCGTTAACGCTACACTCCTGCCAACAACCGTGGGGACCTTAGGAAACAAACTAAATTTGATGCCTAAATGCATTATTAGTGAGTTCTTCCTGGTGACAGTGGGATTTACTCGAGTTCGGTTTACAAACTCAATTTGGTGCGTAATGTATCGTTGGTGAGTTCTTCCTGGTGACAGCAGGATTTACTCGAGTATTGTTTACAGACTCAACCCCCATGCATGCATCGTTGGTGAGTTTATCCTGGTGACGCAGGGTTTACTCGAGTTCTGTCGTAAGATCCAGATCCTCAGTTGTTGTGTATGCCTAGTGTAACACCCCGACTTTCTGTATGTCATGATCACACCTACGGCCGAAATGTCACTAAAATCCTAACTCTAAAATTTCAAAACTTACAAGCCTGTCGTGTCGTAACGTAACGGTCGCGGCATTAAAACTTTCGAATCGTAAACGAGTTAAACATATAACAACATATATATATATATATATATATATATATATATATATAAGGAAAACACATAATAACATTTAATTGAATAATTTCCTTAAAGGGTTCACAGATGCGAGGAACAAGTGCCACTGGCACAACAACCGACACACAGAAGGATACAGGAGGAAGGAGTACAACACGAGGGGATGCCCTACAGGAATGGACTCGACCCCAGCAAAGGTCTCCTAAGCGAATCCATCCTGACTAGCTAGCCTAGGCCTCGTACTGTACTAACAGTTGATGAGGCTCTAAGACAACAACTCTGGGCACCGACAACTCTAGGGTGGAGGAAATGTCCCGGCAAAATAACGGTTCACCAGATCAACATCTGATGCTCCGTCGCTCGTTGATCCACTTGAAGCAGACCTGTAACCCAGGGACGCGCTTCCGGAAGAATGGTGGCTGGACGGTGCAGAACCAACACTAGTGCTCTCGCGCTCTGACCCGTCGGAGGAATCGGAATAATATGCCTCGGGGGCTCCGTATGGCACTCGCTCAGCAACGTAAGGCTCATCGGGATCTCCTTCCAATTCTGTTGCTGGGTCGTACGTTCCCGCAGAAGGCTCTTCATCACTAGGCGGAGGAGAAGGGGGAGGAGGCGTAGGAGGTGCAACTCTATGACGAGAAAAGAGGCTACGGTAGCGCCTGGCATCGCACATCGGTGTACGTGGCATGGGGTACACCGGACCAGGAACAGGAGCGGGAGCCATAGGCGGTACTAGCGTACGTGGGGATCGTGAGCGCTCTCGGTGAACACTCCCGATGGATCCCGAAGAAACAAAAGAACTCGGGGAAGCAGCAGGGCGAGGAGAGAAAGGAGCGATCGGCCTCATCGTAGAAAGAGAGAGAGAGAGAAAGAGAACAGATCCTGCGTAAGGTGAGAAGAAGGGGGTGAGAACCTAAGGTTCCCAGCTTGGGGTATCACGAGGGCAACTAATCTATCCTAGGGGCCAACGTCACGTAGGTAGCAATTAGCAAGTAGTCAAGTAGTTGGGCAGAAAATAAAGCACACACAAACAATATATCAATCACACACAAATGCAACACACAATATGATGCATGCCTTCCCTAAATGCAGGCCATGAGCTCATGCGTCGGTTTACTTCCCGCACCCGACGATTACTTAGGATCAAGCCCAAGTATGGTTCACCACTGTCGAATGTCGTGGGCTTCAGCTACCTAAAGCGGCCATGTTCCTTCAGCTAGAACTGGCGGCACACCCAAATCCCTTCAGCTAGGACTGGTGGCAAAAGTACCCTTGGTACTTTCAATAGGCATGGTGAGGATCCCGTCACCAGCGAGCTCTCATAAGCAAGACAAACCGCATCGACGGGGGAACAAGATGATCAACTTAGCCTCTCAGGTAGCTAGCCCTTCAGCTTTCATTCTCAACAAGCGGGATATTACCCTGCGCTTGTGCTCGGTTCTTCTTAGCCCTAGCTCTTAGCTCTTAGCCTTTCCTTAGCTTTAGCACTTAGCCAACACATGGCTCTTATAGCTTTTAGAGCTTCTTATAGTCTCACCGGTTCGTTCCTCTGAACCGTTGGCCGGGGTAGCATCTTTGTAGCCGGATTAGCCTTCGGTCTACATGACTTAGCTGAATCAACCGGCTTGACAATTACCCAAGTCCGATAGAACCGATACTTGGTCGGTTGCCTCACCAATCCTTCTCAAGGGTCAACCGGTTCAGAACCATGAACCATTCCCGAAAAGAAGAACCCGGTTCGATCGTCGTGTCCCATACCATCGCCGACCAAACCGAATCGATCTCAACCGTCACAACTAAGGTTATTTGATAACACCTTGGGACTCAACCATTATATCAATTATAAACATTATCACCATCTCACAGTCTCAATACTCGGAGCTTATATAATCATGATAATCTTAGCCTCCGGTTTAGCCTTCTTTCACTTTTTCGGCTTATCGGTTTAACCGGTTCACTGACCGTTTCACCATCTTATATAATCTTGGTGTCTTTTAGCCTTATTAGTACTTAGCACTTGTATTAGATCATTATTCTCATTCTTTTCACTTTGATTACGATTCATTATGAAATTACTATCACCTTTTAACTTAGGAGTTTTCTCATCTTTTCGGTTATAACTTAGCTTAATATAAAATCAACATCTTTTTCATCTCTTACTCTTTTGGACTCAAACCAGCACCATTATTCTTTTAAAATCCTTCTTTAATTATGATTAAAACAGATTTTTTTCTAATCAAGTTCTAGGACCGTTTTACCCTTAACCCAACTCCTTATTTACCGAATGAACCTATTTTACTAATAATTTTATAACTTATTCATTTTAAAACATTTTAAACCCAAACCAGTTGAATTCTTTTCCTAACATCTTCAACTTTATGTGATAAAAACAGTTTTGAAAAAGAACACTTTTAAAAGGACGAAATTACCCTTTTACACCCATACCCGGTTCGGTTATTAACCTAGTTTAGTAAATAATTTATTTACCTAAGTTAACTTTATTATTCTAAGGTGAAATTTCATATCTAAACTCCTTAGACACATATGAGACCCCATTTAAAACAGTTTTGAAAACAATTTTCATTAAAGACACTTTTACCCCTTTTTACCTAGTCATTAGTTACTAGTTTTACTATTTTACCACCTAGTCTTGTTCTTTTAACCTTTTTATCAAAAACACTTATTTTATACATCAAATTTCATTAAAGACACTTTTACCCCTTTTTACCTAGTCATTAGTTACTAGTTTTACTATTTTACCACCTAGTCTTGTTCTTTTAACCTTTTTATCAAAAACACTTATTTTATACATCAAACTTCAAGTCTCAATTCTGGAAATCACATTAAAACACATTTATTACCATTTTGCCCTTCATTTCATAAAAACATCATTTTTAACATATTTAACCACTTTAACCGATTTAGTAGCTTATGATTTTAGTAATCTTTTGTCCCAAGGGTGATAACCTCTCGGCCATTAAGCAAGCAACCTCATACATCACTTTTGATCATCATTAACTCATTCAAGTGCTCATAA
>JASCZI010091063.1:542-10740 GCA_036250425.1 Stylosanthes scabra | reverse complement strand
TAATCTAAGCCTAACCCCTTACCTTTGGGTGAAGCGTGCTTTAAGATCACCAAACAAGTCACCAAGATATCAACTTTAACTCTTGCTCTAGCCTTCACTCAAGCTTCTATTCACACGTGATTCTTGGACGTTCAAAAGCTATCATTTTTATTTTGAAAACAAGAAAAACAATGAGCCATGGTACCCACACTAGCCACGGTTAAAGAGAGAGATGAAGGTGAGCTTCATTACCTTTTGATATCAAGAAAAGAACTTGAAGAAAATAGGGCTAGGGTTCGGCCAAGTGATGATGAACAACCTTGTTTCATGAAACAAAACTTGAGAGCTTTAGTTCATCATCTTAGTTGTATGAATGAACTAGGGTTTGTACTTACCTTTGATGATGTAGAAGAGAATGAGGTAGATGATGAAGAGAAGATGACAAGAGGCTTGAGATGAGAAGAATGGTGATGAGAATGAAGATGGTACGGTGGTATAAGGGTGGTGTTCTTTGAGTTTTTGTGATGAATACTCAAGGTGTTCTTGAGTTGTTCTTGAGGAATAAGGGTGTTTGATCTTTTAAGTGAAGAGAGAGAAGGTTAATATTGTATTTTTGTGTGTTAATTTTCTGAAGATATGATGAAGAAAGAGAGAGATGTCCGAACAAAGCAAGAGAGATTGAGAGAGTTTGTGAGTTGTTTGAAGTGGTAAATTTTTGTATGAAGCTAGAATGGTTTAGTAACTAGTTTAAGTGATTAATCAAATGAGAATTAGGGCTAGGGGGAGGGAGTAGCCACGGTTAGCAAGGTAAAAAGGAGTGGCTCTCATTTGATTTGTATTGCTTGAGGCCATGCAACCAATAGAATGAAAAAGGTGTGTAAGAAAAGTAATATTATTTTAATCATGGTAATTTTTATGAGTAACTAACAAGTAAACCTAATTACCATGAGTAACTAAGCTTATTTTTGGTCATTTTTGGGCTGAAGGTACACGGCTAGGGTTCCCATGCTCAAATGCGAATTTCGGAAAATTTTCGTTTCCGAAATTACGCGTGTTTTTGCAAAACCGTTAAAAAGCGTGCCGTAAGGCAAAAGCGTAGCGCTATATATTCGTACCACAACTCTAGAATCATCATCATCATCATCATCGTCCAAGTCACCTCTTAGTCTCATTTATCATAGATTCAAGCAAGTGAGTTCAATCTCATATCGTTATATTCGTTTTCGGACAAAACCGTCGCGAAAGAAAAGCGTCGCGAAAGAAAACGTCACTAAAGAACGGGGTTTTACACCTAGGACCTTCGGATATGGATTAACTTCGTTCCTTTAAGTGACAGTCCATCCAATCTGGGATCGGTAGTGAACATACAGACGCACTGTAACACCCCAAGCTTCCGCCACTCAGCTTAAGTTCGAGCCGGTGGAACTCAAGGTGATTACACGTTCGATGCGCGATGAAACCAAGACAATATCTAAGGAATGGAAGAAAGACATAACTAGGAGCCAAATAACATCATAGTAAGATATATGAGTTATAAAGTAGCGCAACGTTTAATCCGATTTCATAAGTATCTGCAAATACAACATTGTTCAACAAAATAGACATGTCCTCATCTTCTATTACTAGTTCAACGTTACAAAATTCGCTCTCTACATGATTCCGTACACACACCACCCACAATATGTGGACTCCCTCGAAAATAGCTCTAGTAACCCCCCCTTCTCGCACCTACTTGCTACTTGCAACTGAAAATAATTTGGCAACAACGGAGTGAGAACCCCAATCCACTGGGTTCCCAGCACGGAACAAGCGCCTAAGTCATAATACTCATTTTTACTTAACTTCAAGGTCAAGCATACATAGAACAATGAGTCAAGTAGTACAATTATTCAAGTAGCACGAAGAATACATATAATTCACATAGGCACACCCATCCAATGTCAAACAAATGCAAGTGATGCATGTCTATTCCTATAGGCTAAGATGACCTCACCCGGTCGGTTATCATAGCCAACCCGACCGATCCAGAACTAGCACTGGATGACCATCGTTCGTACTTCCCCGAGGACCAATCATTCGGCCCCAATCGTAAACGATCTTTAACATCATCAATTTCATATTCATAATCAATGGGGGTTTCTCATTTATCATCATACTAGGACCTAAGATAAGCGAGATGGACAGGCTCTCTAACCCCCTCTCCCACTTATCGTAAATGAGATGGACAGGCTCTCTGACCCCCTCTCCCACTTACTACTCCCGATGGTCCGCTGTTGCCGTAAGCCGAGTCGTTAGCCTAACCGGCCCCTCCAGACCTAGACTCACGGTATAATAAGTAGTAACCAAATCTCTTGGGTGAACTAGGAAGTGGAATTTTGCCATTCATCAAGTTTACAAAGCAATTCAAAACGTTATTCCCCATTTACTGAAATACGAATCGATTCGGAAGCTCTCCGAGTCGATTCGATCCTCTTTAAAAATCTCCCAAAAACGTTTACAAAGGACCTCGAATCGATTCCCCAACGTCCGAGTCGATTCGCTTCACTTCGTCAAATTTTCTTTAAAAGCTAGAATCGATTCTTAGACACGTCGAATCGATTTAAGAAACCCACTTTTAGTCCCTATCCAAAAACAAATCGGTTCCACACTTCCCCGAATCGACTCGATACACTTGGTTGAAAATTTGATAAATGGAGTACAAACCGAATCGATTCCGCCTAGGTGCAAATTGATTTGAGAAATCAACATTTACTCTCTGTTTAGAAACGAATCGGTTCAGTCGGGAATAGAGTCGATTCGCTGATTGAAGATCACGAATCTTTAAAGGTTTTTAGGCTCAGCGAGTCGACTCAATCCGCAACGAATCGATTCCTTTTGACAGAAACCCAGAAAATCAGTTCGAAAATCTATGTTTTCACAACCCCTTCCCAAACCTTTTACCATTCCAACATGGCACATGTTGCTCATTTTCCCCCATTGGGGTAAACCACATCAAAATCAGCTCAATTTCATCTCTTGTTCTCAATTCTCATCAATTTTCCACTTCCTAATCACTCAATCCAACTTTATAAACCAATTTTCAGCATCATAACCACATGCATTCATACATTCATCAAACAAACATAAATCCAGCACAACAAATAGGCATGCAACCAAGAAGATCAAGTAAACACAAGTCCTATACCAAAGAATCCTACTCCGTACCTCTTGTAGACCTCCAAGCTACGAAACCCTAACCAATTCCTTCCAACCCAACAGTACTAATGGAGTTTCCTTGGCTTCAAGTTGTGCCTAGAGTCCCCTATTATCAACAATCATCAAGGATTGTCACTTAAACCAACCTAAACTCAGGAAAATGGAGTAGAATGAGAATATCACTGTGACCCACCCAATGCCTTACCTCAAACTTAGTATGTATACGAAGGTGGGGACGAGAGCTTCGAGTAGTCACTGGCGGTGCGGCGATCGGAGCTCCGGTGAGTGAGTTGTGGTGGATTGAAGGTGGTGCGTTGGTGGTGAGTTGAGAGAATGTGAGTATGGTTGTTGTTGTTGTACGTGTATTATGAGGGAGTGAGTGAGTGTTGGGTCTCTTTAAGCCCACCTCACTCAACTTGGTCCGGTTGGACCGGGTTTTCAGTGTAGTGTACCAGTCCGTATCCAAATTTCTTCGTATTTTCGTATAAATTACGTCATAAGATTTTAAGGGTACTACACGCACAGTATTTCAATCCATGGTCAGGCACTCTTTTATTTTTTTCTGTTTTAATCTGCTTTTACTGCGCTCTGTTCTCAAACAAATGAACTGCAACCAACCCCCAACAAAAAATAAACCTCTCTTTCAGCTTCTTAGGGAGAATGACCCAAGTCTCGTACTCGGTATTTTCAAACTTGGTTGCACCTTTGTGACACCTTTACGCATCATAGCCTTGGGTGGCACGCCCAAATGCTGATTTCGGCACCTATGCGTATGCACCAGAAGCTTCTGCGCATACGCATCAGTCAATTCCAACATCTATAAATAGAGGAGCCTTCACCATTTTCAAGAGAGACCACTTCCCATTTCTAGATTAGTTTTAGGGTTCCAATTTAGGTTTATTGTCCCTTTTTACTTAGCCAAACATTTATCACTTTCATTATTGCTTGTTTTATTTACTGTTACTCTGCCGGATTTTAATTTCAATTTCAATCATTTTATTGCCATTACTCTATCCGTTAATTTTCCGCCATTTTATCATTATGTCTTGCTGTTATGCTACCCGTTTATTTTCTGCAATTATGATTTCCGTCAGTAGCGAGTAGTGACCATAGTGTCTCGGCTATGGGTTGAAATGTGCGAATGACCTTAGCTACCGATCCCTAAGGGTAATGGATGGGAGGAACGGAATTAATCTCGATACCGCTGCCTCTACGCCCCTGCCAACAAGGCTGGGGACCTCACGACACAGACTCAATTTGGTGCCTAAATGCATTATTAGTGAGTGCTTCCTGGTGACAGTGGGATTTACTCGAGTTCTATTTACAACCTCAATTTGGTGCGTGACACACCGCTGGTGAGTTCTTCCTGGTGACAGCAGGATTTACTCGAGTATTGTTTACAGACTACCCCCATGCATGCACCGCTGGTGAGTTTATCCCAGTAACGTGGTGTTTACTCGAGTCTATTGTAAGATCAGAATCCTCACGGTTGTGTATGCCAAGGACCTGCGGATAAGGTTTAACTCCGCTACCCTGTGGTGGTTTGTTCTTTCTAAGTGACAGTTCATCCAACCTAGGATCGGTAATGATCATAGGGACGCATAGTATTTCAATCCATGGCCGATCACTCTTTAATTCATTACTGTTTTTAATATGTTCTTACTGTGCTCTGTTCTCAACAATCAACTGCAACCAAACCCCGATAAAATGTAAACCTTTTATTTCTGCTTCCTAGGGAGAACGACTCGAGTCCCGTACTCGGTATTTTAAACTTGGTTGCATCCTTGTGACACCTTTTCTAAACGGCGATAACGCGAAGGAAGGGCCTCTAACGACAAGGCCTATCCCGAGCTGCATCAGTATACGATGTAGAACTATGGGCTTGGGGAAAAGAGTGAAGAACATGAGGTTAGGAGCATTCTAGATTAATCAAGCATTCAAGTTTTAGCTCACCTGACCAAATTAAACTTCCAAACCTTCACCTTGGCCCCGTTACAACCCTCAAAAGACCTTTTGATGATTACACATATATATATGCATATGTTGATTGGTGAGATGAAGGGAAAGTCATGAAAAACATGGGAACCGAGAGCCTTTCTGATCCGATACACTGAGTGAATGAGCGAAAACACGACCGGGTAAGGTTCTTGCTCCTCGATTCTATGACTTGTGATCTTTTATGATGTGTAAGTCAATTATCTTTTTGTGAGCTTAAACGTTTTGTGGGATAACATTTGTTGTAATGCTCTTTGCCTGTCTCTTCAAGCATAGTTTTTATCTCCTTTTATTTTCGTAGATTTATTCTCATCATAGACTTGGTATAGTCTCCTCTATAATTTGATTTAATTGGTCATGAGGACATGCCAATGTTTAAGTGTGGGGAGGTTGATAAACCCCATTTCTATGGGTAATTTCATACTATAAATCGACCAATTATCGACCTCTCACCACTTAAATACTAGCAAAATAGGCTTGTTTATGAATAATCATTTCTTAGGGTTGTAAATGTAATTACTTGCTATTTTAGCCAAGTTCTAATGTGTTTTCACCCGTTTCCCGTTTTGCATGATGCCTTGATATGTTCGTTCAAGTGTTTCGGGCTTAAATAGGCAAAGTCCGGAGCGGAAGTGGGTAAAGAGGGTGAAAGGAACGAGAAAATCGCAAAGAAAACCTAAGAGGCCAATTCTGCAGCCTGTGCGTATGCACCTAAGGACCTATGCGTACAGACCTACTAGCCTTGGGCGGCACGCCCAAGTTTGAGAACGGAGCTAGTGCGTACGCACCTAAGGCTCCAATGCGTATGCACCAGAGGCTGGAAAAAATCTATAAATAGAGGAGGCCATCACCATTTTGGAGAGAGCCCACACACCATTTCTATAGTTTAGTTTAGGGTTCCTTTAGTTTTTTTTTCCATTTCACTAGCCAAACATTTTACTGTTTTATTGTTTATTTTATATATTGTTACTTTGTCGAATTGATTTCCGAATTATTCAATTTTACTACCGTTATTCTGTCCGTTTTTTTTTTCTCGTCATAATGTCTTATTATTATGTTGTCCGTTTCATTTTTGCAATTATGATTTCTAGTAACGAGTAGTGACCTTGTGTCCCGGTTGTGGGTTGAAATGTGCGGATGACCTTAGCTGTTGATCCCTAAGGGCAACGGATGGGAGGAACAGAGTTAATTCCGATGCTGTTAACGCTACGCCCCTGCCAATGGCAGGAGGACCTTAACGATACAGACTCATTTTGGTGTATTTACGCCTTGGTGAATTTATTCCGATGTGAATTTATTAGAGTGTGTTGCAAGACCTAGGTCCCTCGTTATTATGTATGCCTAAGACATTCGGAAAGGGGTAACTCTGCCACCCGACCATTAGACAGTGGTGGTTAGTTTCCTTTAATGTGACAGTCCATCCAATCTGGGATCAGTAGTGATCATAGGGATGCACGGTATTTCAACCCATGGCCGGGCACTCTTTAATTCACTGTTGTTTTTATTCTGTTACTTTGCGTTCTGCTCTCAAACAACATTTGCAACCACCGATCTCTTTTCCAACCAAAAGCAAAAACTCTATTTTCACTTCCTAGGGAGAACAACCTAAATCTCGTACTCGGTACATTTTAACTGGTTGCACACTGCGACATCTTTAACTAAATTTGATCACGGTATCCGTAAGCCCGGTTCGAAACTTGCTACAATGAGTTTCGATCCGATTCGTGGCATCGCGGGGCGCCGCGCCCATCACAGGGCTAATCATGCTTCCTCTTCTACCATCATTACTATTGTCATTGAACCTCATTCATGGCGTTTTTTAGTAACTGAATACCTCATCACTCTATTTGATCAGAGCATTGATATTGATGCTTTGACATTCAAGCTATTGAGAGCTATTACAAGAAATTTGGGGAGTTATATGTTGTCTGATTTATACAGGATTTCAATAGGACAAAACTTTTCTTTGATAATGGGAGGTTCAATACTGCTGCTGCCATATTGTTGCAAGTAATTCTTTGTTTACTTGGGAAGACTACCATCGAGCTTCAAAATTCTTTGTCACTACACTATTTATATTTAACCTCTTTCTAGTAAAATAAAAGAGTGCAAATCCCACTAGCTACATACCAACAATTCATTTCATACTATAAATTTCAACAATATTATTTCTTTATTTCAATCCATTTATCTTGAAAAATCTGCACGCTCAACTCTGAACCTGCCCTCTGTATATCTCATTATTCTATCACACAAACTAAACCATTATTTATTACTGTTTACTAGTTTAGCTTAGCTGCAAAACATAATTGCTATAGGAAAAAAGTTTATTAGCTTTCTATTATTACCTTCGAAACACTGGCCCTTACATTGCACAAGTTTGGCTTTAAACATGCCACCCATAATTACTATTTTTTTTTTAAAAGGCCTCTCAATTTACAAAATTGTTATGATATTGATATCTATAGTTAATTCATAAATATACAGATTTGTCCGTCGTTATATTTGTCTGATTAATTCTCCTAATTTGTTTTATTTCCTATTGTTATTTTTATATAAGGTAGGATATGCCTAACCCTAGAATATACCTCATTATTTTATACGACTATAATCAATTAGATAACACTAGTGTGATAATGATTTGCTTTCGCTTTGCTGTCGGCATAAACAAAGGTTAAGGAAATAACCCTGTTGCATAGCATATGTTTTATTAAAATCAGAATTAGTTGTATTTTAAATTTTCATTAATTAATTATTAATAATGGTCCCTGCTTTTTTAGTTTTCAAAAGAAACAAATCAATGATATTTCTGTCTGAAAAAAAACTAATGATATGTGTTATATTTAAATTATAGTTGATAATTAATTGTATTCTAATCTACAAGCTAAGGTGCACAAAGCACAATGCATTATTGCAAAGCTAAATATTTGAGTGCTATCTAGATATCTAATATCTCTTGTGTTATCGGAATGGTGGTTGTCCAACTGTACTCATAATTTAAATATGCCCCACAATTTTAATTTATTATAGTGATCAACATTTTTAGCAATATATATATATTCCAACACCTGTAGCCCAAATATTTTACACCATATTTTTTGTCTAACACTTTTAAATATTGCAGCACAAAAACAATGAAATTGTGTTGGTCCTCTAGTATTGTCCTTAATAATGTGGGACATGTGTGGATTTTCGATTTTGTTAGTATATATATAAGAATAAATTAAAAATACCTGGAAAATGAATCGGTAACAATATCTCAGTTTATACCCATATATATGTAGATTATATTTATAGAAAATTTTCAATAATATATAAATGAGTCTAGCATGCAACTCATATATATATAGATTAATAATTCTTGATATATATTTATTTTGATCAACTAATAAATTTAACCAGATCATTTATTTTATGCCAATTTTGGATGCTAAATACAAGCTTGTTGTTGTGTTATTTTTTTTTATTTCATATCGAAATAATTTTTTATTTGGCATAAAAATAAATGACTTCGGTAAATTTAGATGGGCAAAATAAATGTATATCTAAATTTATTTAAAATACAATTGCTAATGAATATATATAAATAAGTAAATTTATTCTAAGTAGTATAATATGTTTTTTATTGAGTGTGAATTTTTAAAATTTGAATTTGGAGAGGGGTTTGTTAAGCAACATAGGAAAACAATAAAGCAAAATGGGAAAATTTGGCCAAATAAAATGATGTATGTGTCTCTTAAAGTTAAGAGGGCTGAATTTGACCCCTTTTCTTTTTTGTAAGTTTTCGTTGTTATTATTATTTGATCCCTTTGTCTAAGGTGGATCTAGTTCATGGTAAATCAGGTAGAATATAGTCACCAAAAAAATCAGGTAGAATATTTTCAAATGAATGGTTGAGAGTGATTATAATTTTACAATGGATAATAAAAATAAAATATAAAAAAATTACAGTTGTTTTTTGCCTCCCTGCCGACGTTTTGGTTCATCACCGCCGCCATCAATCTCTTCGCATCTCTGTCACGAGTCAAACGAGCCAAGAATCGTCCCCAACGGCCGCCGCACGCGCTCTCACGCGCCCTCTGAAGATCGCTGTCCTCCATTGAAAGTTTTCTTTCCAGAAGCTTCAGCAGCCGTTGGATCGGTTGCACAAATCAACGTCTCATATCGCGCCACGTGTCACCGCCTCAGCTACAACACTTGATCGCTGCCTGCACTAATGATACACTCCGATCTCGGCAAGTGCACCGAATCGTACAAGTAATACCACGGTGAAGTGGGTATCGTTCCCACGAGGAATAAAGGACCAATCAATACTATCTATTAATTACTCTAATCAGATTAAAATAAAACTTGAGAGAATGATGGTGTATGTGCACGAAATTAAGAGTAAAAAGTGCAGAGAATTACTTGTGATTGAATCAATGGAATGAGATGTTAAGAGCTTCGGAGATGTTTTTCCCTTGAGAGCCAATACATACATTCGAATACCAATTCTAGGTTCTCAGTTATCAAGCACAACGAATCTAGTGTAACTAAGCCCTAATCTCTTAGTAACTTAGTTTCTATCTACCTAATCAAAAACTAATCTCTTAGTCAATCAATCAAATAAATAGATGAAGATCTAAATCCGATTCTAATCCTTATGAGTCTAAAAAAATGATCCTAGATTAGATTAAATGTCACTCTATCCAAACTAGTTCTAATCCAATTTTAACCCACAGAATTATAGTTGCATAACAATTAGCTTGACTATCTCTAGTTAGACCTAATTGATTATGTGATTCAATTTCCAGCTAGCATAGACTAATAGATCTCTCAATCTAATTAATCTAGCCCTAGACAAGTTAAGAACACCTCTCAGTGATTCTAAACTATTGGGATGAAGAACAGAAAATCAAATCATGCATAGAAGATAACTGAAAATACCTCGATGAATTAATAAACGAATGTACACAAAAGACTACCTCATGCTGGATGAACAGAGCTCCTCACCCTTAACAATGGAGTAGTTTAGCCTTGCATAATGACT
>JASCZI010091062.1:22051-42490 GCA_036250425.1 Stylosanthes scabra | reverse complement strand
GACGAATTTCTTGCTAATTGTCTTTTAATTTACATTGAAAAGAAGATTGCTGAAAAATTTGATACAGATTCTATTATTGATGAATTTTATGACATGAAAAATCGTCATGTGCCACTTCGTCATTAAAGGTACACGTGCTTTTATTAGTATTTTTTATAGTGCATTTTAAACTTTACAATTTATTTATATGACTTTATATTGTATATGTTTTGGCCCCCCCAGACTTCTCATCCTGGATCCGTCCCTGCTCACTTTGGTGAAATAACTTATATAGATATGGGCTCGGCCATAAGTGTGAAAGATTTCCGGTTACGTTTTCATTCTAAGTTGAAGCAAGCTATGGGCGGCAGATTTAGGGGTGGCTAGTGGTCCCCCAGAATTTTCAAACTTGTATATATAATTATTACTCTCTTTTGCTATCAACTTCATCTTTGAAAGAAAAAATAATAAAAATACACATAATTTTTTACGCAAAGAATAAAAATATATATTATTTATTTAATAAATTAAATATACACAGAAATAATATTCTTTCTTATTTAATAGAGAATAAAAATATATATTATTTACGATGAGCTTAACTAAAGGAAAAATAAATATGTTTAAGGAAAGACATCAATCATGTGTATATTTTACTCATTAAATTAATGATATGTACTTTTGTTATGCCTGTGAAAAATTATTTGTATTTCTATCTATTCTTCCTCCGTTAAATGTTTGGCTCATGTTCCTTATTTTATTCCTAATTATTTTATCCCATAGAGCTCAAACTTTTGTCCGCAAGTTTTATTCAGAGTAAACAGCCAACCCGACCCCTGTCCATTTCGATGACACTCATTGCGGACCCTATCTAAAAAACCACCACGACGAACCCTTCCGTCATCTCCGTGTCACATAGCGGCTGTTACGTGAGTTGCCTCGTTAACAGCTAATGGAAAGGGCTTAGGTGGCACGTTAAGTGGGTGACCTGAACGTTATTTGTCATGCTGGAGAAGTATGAATGGATAGGGTTCGTTTTGGCATAAAGTTAAGAAACCAAACAATGTTGTTTTGGTTAGGAGAGGGATTTTTAATTAGGGTTCAGACACCATATGCCTTCTCCTGTATCAGTTGTAGAGCATTCATACACCATGGCAAGTAGCAGAGAGAGGTGGTCCTCCTTAAGTCTCAGCGGCGGAAGAGGCGGAATGAACGGTGATGGTTGGAGTGGTACGTTGGGTTCCTCTAGAAGTGGCAACACGTTGAAGAAGAAGAGCAAGTTCATCGCCCTTGAATGCAATTGTGGAACCTTAGCTATTCTGTTCATGTCCTCAACACTTGGAAACCCTAATAAGCTATTTTATGGATGCCCATACTTCAAGGTTTATCCTTTTTTTGGTTATTTTCATGTTAGTGAATTTAAAAAATAGTTTTTTTCTTTGATGATAATTTCTGTTATGTGCAGACTCCTACACCTCATTGCAAATATTTTTCTTGGCTGGATGAGTACGTTGCAGGTTGTGATCAAGAAGTAAGCAAACCTATATTCCAAGGTGGTGGGAAGCAAATTGAGGGTTAGCAAAGTGGTTCAGCTCAATTTGATCTCAAAGTTCGCCAATTAGAGGATAAAATAGTTGGATTAGAAATGCAATCGAGGGATAATAAGCATGAAAAGAGTGGTAGTAGATTCACTGGTATATCATTCATGGTTATTGCCTTTGTAATTGGTATAGCACTTGAAAATGTAATAAGATCATTGGGATAAGTTTGGATTTGTATTGGTGAATTCATTGATGAACTATATGTGGTTGATGTCATGTGGTTAATGTTTTGTAAATTCTGAGAATCCTAAATACATAATGCTATAACATCTATGTTGTTTTGTGTTTTTTTATTTCAATTCATTCAGCTTCAATTGTAATGATTGATTGTAGATTGAAAGGATATGACCTTAATTGAGATTATTCAAGAATAAGCTTCTCACTTTCAGTTAATATGATGCAGCAACCATGTGAACAATAAAAAAAGTACAAAAATTAGTTGAACTTGGTAATGTAATAAAAGACATATCTACATTTTATATTGATATAAATTACTCTAGGCAATGAGTTCAACATCATTTGACTCAACAAAAGAAGGCAACTTAGGCTCTTTAGCAAATCCAGCTAAAAAGTGGTCATATCTGACTCACTAACAAAAGACAAAGCATAGTCTTCTAACAGCATTCTAAACTTAAAAGTGGTCATATCTGACTCACTATCAAAACACAAAGCACAATTTCAATAACCCCAGTTTACACAAACTATCATTTCTGCCTTGGAGGCATAAATCCAGGAGTAGGCATGAAATTAAACAGCCTTGAAGCAGTTCCAGAGCTTGTTGCAGCCATTGTCTCAGCCGAGATTCCTTTTGGTCCATTATCATGACAGCTCTGAATGTTATCTCCCTTTGTAGCTGTTGATGGTGGAATATGTGGCCTGACTATGGGCTGCTTCGGCCTTGCTGTAGCTTAATTGCCAAGTGAATAATTGGAGTTTTCAACACCTTGTCCCAAGTTCTGTGAATCATTCTGATGCTGTTGGGAAGCATAAATACAACCAATTAATTTTTGTTTTTTTTTTAACCAGCAACATAAAGTACAAAAGAAAAAATCCAAAAATTTGTTACCTCTTCAATATGTGGAGCATTTTGTGATATTGGAATTTCATTTTGAGGTCTCTGCTTAGGTGGCTTGACCCTCACTCCTGGCTTAAGTGGCATTTTCTTCTTATTTTTCATTGCATTTTCCTATGACAAAATCAGCACGTCCATAAAAATGAAAATGTAAGCATGGTGATTGATAAATTGCATTTAATCATTCGAAATTATGTTAAAAAGATATAGAGTTTATCAACTAACTTACACAATTTTGGCTTAATGAGTTGGGTTTTTCGAATTTTTGCTTTCAATGATGTTTAATGGAAAACATGCTTTTTGGAATTCATAATTGCTAATTTCTTAATCCCTTTATGCCGTTTGATGCCGTGATGGAATTTGTTTAAGTTTTTCAAAGTTAAAGTGTGTCAACGGTGTCAAAAGATAGAAAAGCATGGAGCGAAAATAGCAAATTCGGAAAGCAATTTTTTTTGGAATCTGGCTCGAGCACGTTTTTCTCGCCCATACAAGATTCTTGCTTGACATCTTTTTCTTATATAAGCAAACTCTGCAGCTCATCGTGCGTGAACAAGGAAAAGAATGTCGCCCAAGCAACATTTTTCTGCATAGGCAATGCTTTCTTGCTGGAAGAAATTCTCCTCATGCGCAATGTCATGTGCTTGTTTAATGAAGCATGTGTCATCATATTATTTGTTTGGGCTTCCAAAAAGGCCCCCAACACTAGAGGCCAACACTTGAAGGGAAAGGAGGACAGCACAACCACTCTCACAACATTCACTCATCCATCAAACACTCACTCTCTCATTTTTCTTCTTTTTGCTCTCCTAGGATTTATATTCTAGAAACCCTCCTCTAGGGTTTAGGACTTCAATCTTCAATTTCTTTTGTTGTCTTAATTGTAGTTTCTAATTAAGATACTTTATTAACATACTCTTTTGCTACTTCTCAATTATTGTTTTTATCACTTCTCTTTATGTTTATGAACTTGAATTAGTGTTGGAACCTTTTGATTTTAGTTGGATATTTATGAATGAATCTTTGTTTTTATTCCATATTTATGTTCAATTGAGCTATTATTAGTAGTATTTTATAGTGGGTATTGTTCATTTTGATTATTATTGCAATTTATGATGTATGTTGTTAATGCCTTCTATGTGTTTGATGAAATGTCTCAACTAGTTATGGAGTAGATTTTAATTCTTGGTTGGGGTTGAGATATGAAAGTCACTTGAGTTGCTTTTGTGTTGATTAATTAGGTAATTGAGGGTATTTAATTACTCTTGTTTTCACTAACGCTAATCATTTACTAAACTCAATTAGTAAGTGGATTAGGACTTGTGATTGGGATTAATTAAAGCCAATTGACATTCCTCAACTCTTAGAGGTTAACTAATTGGTTGCTCTTGGATATCACCTTGGATTTTGGTTAGTGACAAGGATTGTGACTTAACTCTCAACTCTAACCAAGATTCTTTTAGAATTTGATTAAATCCTCTTTTAATTGCCTTGATTAATTGTTTAGCTCCTTTTAGTTTAATTAGTTGCTAGTTTAATTTAATTATCATCCAATTGTCTAATTGTTAGTTTATTCAGTTCTTATTTAAATTATTGCATTTGTTAGTTGGTAGTTTAGTTGTCTAGTCTTTAATTCTATAGCTCTAGTTAGAATTTAATTACTCGCAATTTAGCATTTTGAATACTTGCTTATTTATATTCTTGAAATCTTTAGTTTAGTAAACTCAATCAAACAACCTTTCCACTCCTAGTCAATAGCAACATTTGTTCAATTCCAAGGAGAACGACCCGGGATTAATACTCTCGGTTTGGTTTTAATTGAAACATCTTTTGAAACTAAATTTGATCATTGTCAACTACCGGTTGGGCTAACTACAACGTAATTGTGTTTTGAACTTAAAAATTTTCCCATTCGGTCTTAGATAGTGCATCAGTGATGGATGCCTTAATACATATCGAGATGACTGTGGTAAGGCAAATTGACTCACATTTGGGTCTACAGTCTTATTAATGACATTGGCAGAATCATTCATAGCTGAAGGATCAACCTGTTGAAATGAACAATTAAATTTTCACTCAAATCGAACCCTAACCAATACTGAATGTGACAATTAACCCCTTAACCATTATATAATTGAGACAGATCGAACCCTTATATTCATACCTAAGTGTTGGTGTTTTTGCCTTTGCTGGTGGTTGCAGCTAACTTCCCTTGTGTTGCTCTCCTTTCCTTCTTGGTCAATGGCTTCCAATTAGGATCCAATGGAGGATTTTTGCAAGTCCTGTAGTAGTATCCTTGCTAACCACATCTATTGCAGGTGACTTCGAATGTCTTTCTGACTTTGTGGGCGTGCATCTCCCTCTCAGCCGCTGCATCAACTCTCTTTTTCTTAATAGGACGATGGGCTGGCCTCTTGATGGGTGGAGGCAGTGTCTTCGGAGCTTCAGTGAATGTCTAGTAGTGCTCACTATTAACAATCTTGATGAAGTGGGAGTATGTTTTTCTGATAGAGTCCATTGTCAACCATTTGTGGACAAAATCTTCAGGCTTAAGTCCTATCTTGTATATGGCTGCAATTGCATGCACACAAGGCATCCCTACAACATGAGCATTCATACACATTTCAAACAACAATATACTTGCCAATGCATATATTCAAACTGTCTTGGTTAAGGGTTACCTGTTAATTGCCAACCATTCCAGGTGCATGTCCAGGTTTGTAGGTTGACACAAAGCTTGTATTCACCCTTGCGAACCTCATATAGGACCCTTTCATTGTCACATGCCCAATTAGCTTTCCATTTACTCACCCTTGGCTCTACGAACTCATCAACTTTCTTTTGCTGAACCGGAGCCAAATGTCCATTGTATCTCTCTAACTTCTTATGTGTTACCATCTTTCTCATGATGTAGTACCTAAGTTCCTCCATCATTGTAAGAATTGGACGCCCTTTATAGCCAACAATCTTCGCATTCCAAACTTCACACATATTATTGGTTATGTTGTCCACCTTAGGGCCATGACTGAAGTAGGCTTTAGTCCATACAGCTGGGTCAAACCTGTTAAGATATTCCCAAGCCCCGACATTAAGACTCTTAATTTTGTCCATGCATTTGTTGAAGTCTTGATAAGTTTTACACCTGGCAGCCTCCCACACTAGATTTTTGGTTGATCCTTGAAGTGCTTGATAAAATTCTTCCATATATGAAGAACACAGTTTCTGTGGTGTGCATTAGGCATCACCTCCTTCATTGCCAACTCTAGTCCCTGCAATAAAGCATTTCCAAAATTCAGACTTGCAATAACAATGAGGTTGTATACACAGCATTGCATATACATAATTATTTAAAAAGAATTGTATGAACAGAATCTAACTTTTTATTGGTCTGAAATGAAATTACAGCCATGGTCAGTGACAAGCCCAAGGTCCTCTTGTAACAGTGTAAGAAACCACTTCCATGTGTCCTTGCACTCATTTGGCCCCATAGCATATGCAATCACATAGAAGTGATTATTAGCATCTTGCCCCACTGCACTAAGAAGCTGGCCTCCATAATACCCCATCAGGAAACATCCATCAAGCCTATAAGAGGTCTGTAGCCCTCCAGAAATCCCTTTTTGCATCCATCGAAGCTAACATACAACCTCTGGAAGCCCCTCTGGTTGTGGGATGGTATCCATCAAAGCTGTGCACCCTGGATTGCTTCTATGTAACTCTTGCAAGTATTCTCTGATCCGTCCATATTGAGCTGCTTCATTACCCACTACCTCCTTTCTAGCAGCCTTCAGTACTCTACTTATCATCCTCTCATTAAGCTGGAGATTATACTCCTCAATAAAGAAGTCCATGGCATGTCTTGGTTTCATGTCAGGTTGAGTGTGTAACCTCTTAACCAATTTTGATGTGCACCAAACTCTAGTAGCCAGGTTACTCACTTGATCTCTAGCACAAGTGTGTTCGTTGTAAAGAGTCTTCACTTGAAAACATTTGAGCTTACTATTCTCTGAACACAAGATCAGCCAATTGCAGTTAGCACGACTACACCATGCCATCACTCTATTCTTCTCATTCTTATGATAGATGACATCTTTACCTTCATACACAAAATAATCACTCAAAGCTTTCATAAATTGAGCCTTCGATTCAAACATCTGACCAACCTTAAACTCAACCTCACCATATGATGTTTCCTCATTAAATGCATCATAAGTTGTCCTACCTTCATCTTCAGATGACACTGGGCTATTAAAAGCATCACTCTCATATTCATATGGCCTCTCATAATCATTGTCCTGCTCAAAAGCATTAGGGTCCACAGATGGCCCATTAACACCCCCACTTATACCAGAATTGCCCTCATCAGTCCTTGCTTTTCTTGTAGTTGAAGGCCTACCTAAACCATTTCCCAAATCTGGGCTAGGCCCACTATTGTGACCAGGCCCATCACTGGCAGCAGGATTTCCATCCCTCAGAACATGTCTCCTTCTAGCCCCAGTGTATTTCCTTGATCTCCTCTTCGCAACAGGTTTTGGTAACATTTGAAGCTTGCCACAATTTGAAGGCCCATCCTGATCCACACCTTTTTTGTGTTTAGGAGAGATAGCTTTCTTTGGACACTTCTTTCTCAAAATCTTCTTCTTCTTCTTCAAACACTCAACATCTGAATCAGAACCATCCTCTTCATAACCATGTGGGGGAGGCTTATAGGCCTCATCTTCAGCACTTTCATAACTATCACTAGAGGATTCATCTTCAAGGATCACATGTTGCTCTACATCATCTTCAACAATAACAGTACCTTCCACAGCATCTTCCACCACCACTGGAATCTCCACCATATGTTCAACATAAATGTGGAATTTCTTTGGTCCCATGTGCATCACTGCTGCCCCCCTCATTGCATTGATAACAGCATCCCTCTTGATTTCATGAAGACCAGTATCCAGATTAGGATCACTAATGTCATGCCATAATAACTTGTTGAACTTCTGGTAACCTGCTTCTTTAACAAGTTCCTCTAGATCATACATACACACCAAGTCTATATCCAATGGATTCCATCTCCTCACACTGCCATCTAAGTATGATAGGCTTCCATCCAAGTTTCTTTCAAACCTTCCACCATGGTGAAGGACGGGAACATACATGTCTTCATCCATCTACAAGTCAAAACAAGTTATACATTTCAGTTTCATCCATCCATCACTTATGTTCATTAACACATTAGTCACCTATGTTTATTAACAGATTTGTGTGAAATTTAATAATTGAACAATCACATTTCAGTCTCAATTAAAATTTATATTTACTAATTAAAAAAATTGAAACCCTAAACTAGCAACACACTTGCGCAAATTCATCAATGGTTAATTGAAAAAAAACAATTATTAAAAAACTCATGCAATGTAGTTCATTTACCAACAGAGTAAAAAACCCTAAATAAGTCAAGCATTAGAAAACAAAAACCGGACTTCGATTTTCATAAAGTAATGGTTTTTGGGACCACATTCCACACTTCACAAATCCATGGGGGTTTGAAAGCTTCACCAACTTTGGGAGCACGCAAAGCACAAAGCACGAAGAGAAAACGACAAAACGAACCTACCTAGTCAACCACAAACGCCGAGCACACGGTGCTGTCGGAGCTCCGTCAACTCTTCCTTCGCAGCACCGTTAGGACCTTAGTCAGCAGCGACGTCACCCTCTTCTTCGAAAAGCTTCTCCGTGATGGTGGTTTCGAATGAGAATATGGTGGTGTATTAGGGCTTTTGTGGTCAATTGGAGAGTGAAAGGCAGGGCTTTAAGGGAAAGAAACACGCACTCACGGAACGCTGCGTTTTGGGCGCTGTCAAAACGGCTTCGTTTTATTTGCTTGAAATGAGCTAAATCGGCCCCTATCCTTCTTTAACCATACATGCTGGCACTTAACTCTCCACGCAAGCAATGTAACGTGTCACCTAAGCCATTTCCGTTAGCTGTTAACGAGGAAACTCACGAAAGGGCCGCTATGTCACACGTTGATGACGGAAGGGGTCCATCGTGGTGGTTTTTTATTGACAGGGTTCGCAATTGCGGTCATCGAAATGGACAGGGGCCGGGTTGACTATTTACTCTTTTATTCAAGCCAAGAAATAAGTTGACCAAATCTTACTGATTTGATTAAGCAGGTGCTGGGATTTGACCTTCGTTGACGACAAATTATCAGATGAAGTTTCACTAATTTTTTAATTTTCATGATTTAGAGATTAAAAATAACATTACGATGGTAAGATTTTTTATTTAAATAAATAGATAAAATAACAATAATATTTACGAATGTACCATGCTGGCATAGAAAATTAAGTAATTGAGAACGTAATTCGTTTGCTCGAGATTAGTTTGTATCTTTTTATAAAATAGGGTAAAGTATGATTTTTGTCCCTAACGTTTTCAAAATTTTTCAAAATTACCTTAACGTTTAATTTGATTCAATTTTACTCTTAACGTTTGAAATAAGTTTCAATTTTACCCCTACAGTCAATTTTTAATAAGTCAACTGTTAATCAACTTTTTCTTTTCTAATTTTACCGTCTATCTTTCTTTAATCTCCATCTTCCCAAAACCTCAAGCCCCCTACCTCCTTCTCCGCCATCACCACCTCCCTTCTACCATTACCTTCCCAAACAAATAACAATAAAATTAAGTCATTAACAACAACAAAATCATCATCATCAACAAAATCCACAGCCCTAAAAAGCTCTAATTTTTAATAATGGAGACTGTTTCTGAACAATAATTGTGCATTAAAACAATACTGTGTCTACCAAATGAGTGAATATGGGAAGACTACATCAAGTGAACACAAGAAGCATGTGATGTTGGAATATATCAAATATGTATAGCGCTAAAAGGAAGAAAAAGTCAGAGATTAAAATGTGGTTGCAATTTGATCTGGATCTTGAAGGGTTATTGGAGAAAAGGAAGCTCTTTTAAAAAAATTAGGATCCTGTAAAACATACCACCATCTTTTTGCTTCTTGAAATCGAAGACATTGATGAAATATATTAAAAAGATAGAATTTTGGATTGTGGGTATTTGTTTTGCTCTCTTCTATCCTCCACCTACTCCTCTCTCTAATCATCTACTGCGACACCATCATACCCCTAATATCATCCTCTTCTGTCCTCCAGAGCCTCCTCATATCCCTCTGCCACCATCTTCGTCGGGCTCCTCTCCACCGCCAAAGAAATCCGAAAAACTAGTTGGTTCTGGTGGCGGTCCAAGACCCTCTTCCAATGGCTCCTCTGCTACAGTGGGTGAAGGGTGGCGGGCGGAGGCGATGATGTGGGGCAAGAAGGGAAAGGTGTGGTGGTTGTGGATTTGATGAGTGATGGCAGATTGACAACATTTGAGAATTGGAATGTTGGTGGTGTTAAGGGGTGGTGAGATTTGGAATCAAAATTAGGATTGAGTTAAGGAAAGAGAGAATCAAGGATAAAATTGGAAAGGAAAAATTGATTAACAGTTGATTGTCAAAAAATTGACGGTAAGGGTAAAATTAAAACCTATTTCAAACGTTAAGAGTAAAATTGAATCAAATTAAACGTCAGGGGTAATTTTGAAAATTTTCGAAAACGTTATGGACAAAAAACATACTTTACCCTAAAAATATATGTGGTTAGTAGTGCAAAATGATATTAATAAATAAAATTTAATTTTCATGCACCGTCAATGTAAAAAAGTTTTACACATGCATCTAATTAGGTATTATCACATCATCAAAAACAATTAATTTTAAAACATACTACTTCTAAAATCATATAAATACAAGAATCTAATTAGATAACTTTGTAAAACTCTTTACACTATTATTGCATCAAAATTAAACTCTAATAAATAATACTTTTAGTTAATAACTAATAAGTATTAAATCACCAGAGCTCTTTATTTGTCTTAGTGTTACTTATTATTACTTATTAGTAGTGCAAAATGATATTAATAACTTTTTTTTTTGTGAGAAAAAGTTTAGGTGAGTTGGGCCTCGGGGCTCATCAAGGCCAGGGCATGTCCCCAGGCTCTATAAGCGCTTACAGAGGTACTTACAAATCGCCTACCAACAAGGTTCTTACATCGGCAGCGGGACTCGAAAGGATTAATAACTAATACTCTTTAGGTAATAAGTAATAATAATTACAAAAGGATTTATTTGTCTCGTTTTTTTTAAATCGTCAAATCTATAATTATTCAATTTTAGTTAAAATTGTATGTGTTCGTATGAAAAAAATAGTAAGAAATTTATTTGTCATTCTTTTTATATATTTTTTCACCATATTACTATATATATTGAATTTTTAGGCACCCAAATTTGAAATTGAAGCTCTGCTGTTGAAGGATGCAAGATTGGGATCAGTACGATATGGGAGACCACTTCGAGCTCCAAGAGCTTTACAATTAGTTGCTGCCTGAAATAATTTCCATCAAAATAAAAATGAAAATTTTGTAAATTGCGAGATATACTTTAAGGAGAAAATTAAAAGAAAAGTACTTGATCCCAATAAATCATTATTGAATGTCAATAACTTATGATGTATATAAAATAAACTATAAAATAAACATCTATGAAGGCTCTAAAATTTCCTTTAGAGAAGAATTGGAAAATTTAGGGAACTAAAAGAGAATTAAAGAGAAAGAAGAGAAAATTTTCAAAAAAGCTAAAGAAAGGAAAGACGATTTTATTATTTTCATTCATATCATTATATCAATTACAATATTATTCTAATTATTTATTGAAAATTAACTAACTAACTAAAATACTCTAAATGAGCTTTAAGTCCAATTATACTTCTAACGCTGTGTTTACGTTTGTGTCATTTTCTCATCAAAATTTGAGAATGTGATTATTATTATTTTACTCAACAAGTTAACCATATAATTACTAATGAGTTGTAACTTAAATGACATTTGTCCCATTTTTTAGTAGAGGTTTCGGATTCGAGCCTCAAAATAAAAAAAGTTAACCATATGATTATTATTGTTATTTTTTACGGCATTTTTCGATCGGACAAATAAAATAGGTTTTCTATTTCATATAGAATCTTTAAATGGTTTGATCGGGCAAAATAGATGTAGACCTAGAATTATTAAAATTTTATATAACAACGCATGTTAGATATATAAAATTAAGAGTTCAATTTTGATGCATTGACGATATAAAAAATTTTACACATTATCTAATCAAATTCATGCATTTAAATTACTTTTAAAGTAGTGAGATTGAAAAATAATTTTTTTTAGTGATGTGTCAACACATGATTGGTTTTCTGTAAAATTTTTTTACAACTATAGCATATTAAAATTAAATTCTAAAATTAAATCTAATGTCATTTTATTATAATAAATGCTATGCATATGTACTAAAATGAGCTGCTATATATCTATACATGTGTATAATTTAATTTATTTTTAAATTTGCATTTTAATGTAGTTTATTATATGCTGATAAATGATTTTGATGTGTATTATCTATTATGTTAAATAATTATTAAAATACGTGATCATTAATTTTTTTTTGTGTCTAGGGGAGACTCAAATCCGAGACCTCTTACAATAGGGGATGGAGTAATGCCATATAAGCTATTGCTCATCGATACGATACGTGACCATTAACTACTTACCACATAAGAGGCAAATGACAACATTATCTGTGGCGAAAAGTTGGCACATATTGCTGAAAACAAAATAAAACATTTTAAAATTTTACAATGTATATCATACAAATATTTGTGCGATAGATTTTGATTAATCAACAATAAGTAATATGTAAAAGACTACAAGTAATGAAAAATTGAATAAAAAATGTACTATATTGATGATATTTCAGTCTTATAATATTTAGTTTAAAAACAAATCCATGTAATCAAATTTATAATTAAGAGAATACTACAAGATTATATATGTGAATATAAAAATAGATAAATGTCCTTTTTATCTCATGTAGTAAATATAAAAAAATGCAAATCCTTTAAAAATATTAAATTCACAAATTTTAAAAAACAAATTAATATTTGTAAAACTCAAATATTTAAGGACAAAAGTTATACTTTATTGGCATATAAAAATATAGATTTAATTATTATGTTGATTTCTATAGTTTCATTAAATTTTTAATTAAATCTCTATATTTTTTTCCTTTCAATTAGGTTTATATATGATATCCAATTTTTTAATTAGGTCTTGTCGTGAAAAAAGCTAAATTATTTAATGCAATATTCTAAATTCTGCTACACAAAAAAATATTATGTTATACAAATTCTTGTTAATCAAATAGAGAATATTTTTTTATAACAAAATATTATATTAAATTAATTTTTTTATCACGGTAGAGTCATAATTAAAAAAACGAATATTATATAGGAATCTAATTAAAAAAAATATAAAAACCTAATCGATAAAGAATTTAATGAAATTATAAAAATTAAAAGAGTAATTAAACCAAAAATATATTATAAGACATACCATATAGAATAGCTCCAACAAATGCATCACCAGCACCAGTTGTGTCAATGAGCTTTGATGGTGGAATCTTTTCAGCTGTTCCAATATATAACCTCCCACACATACATCCTACTCCTTTTTCTCTAAACCTTATCACAGACTGCTGGGACACCATTAATAATTTATAAAAAGAAAAAAAAATTATACGTCAACCCAATCAAGCAGAATAATAATAATTATCGTAAGATTTAATAAAAAAAAAAAACTATCACTATTCAACATGAGTATATATATATAAATATGAAAAATAATAAAAATCATCAGCCAACAATTAACTACCATGAATTTTAGATGTGTAATTTTTAAATTATGGATTTGCATTTTAAAATTTTTTAATATTTTTTGATAGTTTTAAAAATTTTAAATATATACGAAATTTTAATTGGTTAATACAAACGCTAAGTGTAACTCCCTATATATGGAAGGACTTTTCTAAAAAAGAAATATATGAAATTTTTGTTGATTGATTATTCTCTGATTTTGGTATTTTATTGTTAATAGGAGCAATTTTTTCAACAAAAATGTTTGTAGATAGTAGAAAGTATAATCAAACTAAAGCAGCCTAAATTTTATTTTTCATTATTTAATTTCCATTGGAATAATTTGATAATAGATATTATAAATGTGTAATTATAAATCAAATTAAAAATGTATACCATTAAGTTAATATTATTACCGAAGCTGTACAAGTAGGCATGGTTATGGTATCATCCTTTCTTCTTGTCAGTGACTCATAGGTGCTATCAATATCCATTTCTTCTAATGAACAAATCTCTTCTGCATATATAGCAACTTATTTTCAGTATAGAAATCAAATTAGAAAATTAATTAGATTTTCATAAGAAATATTTTTAATGAGTTATAAGCTACAATTTGTGCATTATTATTATTATTATTATTATTATTATTAGAAAAAGACTAGAGAGCCAACATATTATAACCAATAGGAAACCAATATGAGTTAGGAATGATAACTCATATAAATTTTGGATAATAACTTAATCATTAATATATGAGTTATGGATGATAACTCATATAAATTTTAGATGATAACTTAATTATTAGCTCCCTAACGTTGGTTGCGTAGCATTGTTCTTATTATTATTCTATATTGTATCAAATGAATTAATTAAACTTGAGAAAACCTAAACAAAATCAAAGGGGAATGAAAGAGAAAAAGATGTATTTTCATCACCATTTACACATCGCTCAAGCATTATGCAGCCATCTTTTCCTAATGTTACAATCACAAATTTGAGTTTTGGTAGCCTTAACATAATTGAAACTAGTGCTTTTGGGATACTTGATGCCTCTGTCCAAGCCTGTCAAATATCATTAATTTAAAAAACATTATATATATTTATTATATTATTAGCAAATAAATAATTCATATTCACTAACCACCATCATGACAAAATATTTTAGCTGAAGAGGAAAAAGTTACCCTAATTTCCACCGAAATGCTATTTAACACATTTGAAAAGAAATTCATACTTGTATATCAGTAGAGCGAGATAGATAGACACTTGTATCCAAATACAAAATGACTCACATTTAAAAATTTAATTTCATAAATAATATAATCTAATCAAATTAATTACTGAAAGAGCTTGAAATATCGCTTTGTCCTGGGTTCGAATCTCTTTCAAGGAACTTTCAGAATTAATTACTAACAGAAAAGGCTTTCTAGTGTAGTGCACCGATGGTGTGGCAAGATCATGAAAGGGTGCGGTTCACAAATCTGAACTACTAATTTGTAATCGGTTTAATGAAAATCAGTTTGTTTTCAACCGGTATCATTTAGCGACAGTTCTTAACCCGCTGCAAAATGCATCGCCACCTTATTTTGCGTTTCGCGGCCGTTATACCAGCGGTTGTGAAAAACGCCGCAAAACTGTTTAGCAACGCCGTTATAGGCGGCGGTTGGGTAACCGTCACAAAATCATTTGGCAACGGCTAAAAACCGCCGCGAAACAACAAAAAAAACGTCGCTAAGTCACGTCTTTCTTGTAGTGATTTACATATATTAAACTTTTTAGTTAATATAAGCAAACTTAATTCACATTTATAATCAAATTTTTATAAACAAAATAATCAAATTAGATTCACAATTCTAATCCAGATACAATAAAATTACAAAACCCAATGGTTAGTGTTTTTTATTTTCTTGAAAAACTTAATTATTCTATTGTGAAAATTTGAATATTATTATATTGCAAAATATTTAGTTATTCTAATTTGGTGCATATCTGCCGGCAAAATATATAAAACATATAAATATACTAAAAAAAAATTCAAAATAGTTTATTTGACAGTCATATTAATAGAATATTAGTTGAGGAGTAATGGCATATGAATTAGAATTCCTTGGCTTAATAGGGTTTACATACTTAGTTTTTATACTTTCACTAAAATTGTAAATTATTGGTCTCTACATATTTAGTTAATTTAAATAATTTTTAAAATGTAGAGATTTAATTACAAAATTTTATTACTTTAGGATTTAATTACAAATTTTTTTAAATATAAAAACTAACTTTTTGATGTCTAAATATAAAAACTAATTTCAGTAAACTATAAAGACTCAGGACGAAATTTAATCTATTTTGCTAATTTACAATTTTGCCCAAGCTAATATAAAACTCACAAGCAACAATATTCATTATGGTATATTTTGCTTACCTGTGGAAAATTTTCCGAGCATATAATATAATCCGTCAATCTTAGGAGACCATCCAATCCTACCCTTGGTTTTTCAGCATCAACTAAAATTGGTATGTTCAGTTGAAATGCCTGTCGTAATGGCAAAAATATAATTAATTATGTGTCAACTAATTAAGATATATACCTAAAATTATTAGAATTAGTGCTCTAGTATTCCACTAGAGTTTTTTTTTTTTGCCCTATTAGGGTTTTCTCTTGTGTCCTAAAAGGATTTTTTTAGTGTTTTGTTAGAATTTTCTCTTGTTCATTTGGAGTACAAGGAGTGAAGATTTGCATTGAATATGCTTATTAGAAGATCTTTTGCCGATTAATCTGTTGGATCTCGGACAATGGAGGCTGATTTCAAGATAATTTGGAGCCAACTTAATGATCATTTGGAGTATTTGGCAAGAATTATTAGGGTTTGGAGAGACCCCTAACCTTCCATAAACTGAAAGGATCTGTATATCCTACTCTCCCGAGAATGGTGGAATTTAAATTGAGATCCTGTGGTTTCTATATAATCTTACGGGTACTATGGTCTATGGAAAAAATATCCACAACTGTCTCCTAGTGCGCCAACATATCTTCGAAGCCGCATCTTCTCTAAATAATTTTTTCCTCCGTTGAGATCAATATTGAGTTTCAAATATATCACCTTTCTTTGTTTATTTTAGTATATTTTTCTCTAAGTTTTATTTGATATTTACATCTTTAATTATGTGGAGATCCCACTTTCTCTTGCTTTTGGTTGTCCAAGTTGGACCCAACTCTTATGTATTCATTTTTTCTATTCAGTGAAATGAAATACAACTGCTTTTGATAAAAAAAAAAAAAAGATATATCATATACGAATAATGCTACGAAACTAATGTTGGGTAGCCATTAGAAAACTAATAATTGAATTATTATTCAAAATTAATATAGGTTATCATCGGTAACTCATATATCCAATGATTAAGTTATCATTCAAAATTTATATAAATTATCATCCATAACTCATATATAATATCTATTAGTTCTCTATTGATTATAATGTGTTGTGCTCCCTCATCTTTTACATCATATATATATATATATATAATCTAGAGAGTAAAACTTTCCATGAGCTGAAAACATTTCATGCTTCAACAACTTATTAATTAATTACCTCTTGAGCAATGAAAATAGCTGTATCAAGCATTCTTCCATCAAAATAAACCACTTTTGATCCAGCCAATGTAGATACCAAGTTAGTACTTTGAAGATCTTTTGGTTTCATTGGAGGATATTCTCCTGGATTGAATATACAAGTTCGTGTCTTCCTGAATATAATGCATATATGTAAATAAAATGCTATCATTAAATTAGCCAATAATTTACATTATTGCATTGAAAGTTTTATATAATAATGATAATCATTTAAATTGCATAAGTTCGTTATTAGTCACAGAAATTATGAAAGATAAAAACTTCAGATGAAGATAGATTGCATAATAAATAACTAATAAGAATCTATGTTATCATTTTCCATTAACATGTATAATTTGTTTAATTTTATTATTCTACGTATTTTGGTACTTGAGGAAATTTAAATTAAATAAATTAAACATCATTACGCAATTTTCATTTTGCAATACCCATATAAGTGATTTTTTTTAAAGAATTAAAGTTCAGAGAACTAACTTGTGTTTAAGATCAATATAATAATAATAAAAATATTTCAAAGTTCAGAGAATTAGGAGAATAAAACTTAATGGCACTAGCCAAATTAAAAGAATAAAATGAATATAAGTTAATGTATAATAAATATCATTTAAGCAATGTTACATACGTTTGGGTGTCAACAATGATGTAGCTAAATGGCGTAGTCCCCTCCTTAGAAACCTACAAGCAAATGATAATTTTGGTTAAACATTACCAAAACAAATTAATTAAAATTGAGACTGGATTATTGGACTAGATTATTGTACCTACTATATCTTGCTTTGTCCACTACACAGCCAAAATTAATTGGGCAAACACATAATAAGAATAACCTTGCATTGTTTATGTATGTAACATTGGTTTAGTCTTCAAAAAAAAATAGGCCTAATGCCACCTCTAATAAGCGTGGCTAAAAACTGAAAAAAATGTGGCTATAAAAATTGGTCACGCTTTTTTATCTACAACCACATTTTTTATGGGGTCACATCTGCGGCCGTGGGCCGTGGCCAATTCTCTATGCCACACTTTTTTCTCTATGGCCATGCTTTTCGATGGGCAAGGCGATTTTTGAGAAAAGCTTATCGCCACGCTTAGAAAATGTGGCAATTTCCAAAATCCTACAACCACGCTTCCTCTCCAATTCTATGGCCAAATTTCTTGTAGTGTTTCTTATAGATTTCAGAATTTAACTTCCAAAAAAAAAAGTTTCAGAATTTAAATTAATATAGATATTATTATATTTATATTCATTAATATATATTCAATAGATTATCTGGATTGCCCAGGACTTGAACACGTAATTAGTCGAATTGAGTAGAAATTGGATTTGTTAATGAATTGAAACAATAAAACAATAAGTAGTATGATATAAATTTGGTCATTTATTTAAATATTCAAATTTATTTGTAAGTTAGGTTAAGAATTTACAAAACTTTGAACTAATAAGTTAAAATGAATACTAATAAGAGAAACTATAGAGATCCTACATATATATTTTGGAACCAATGGAAGCTTCCATCAAAACCTAAACTCTTTCTCCCTCTCTTTGCCTCACCGCCTCTTCTTCTTCTTTTTCTTTTCCTTTCTCCCGCCACTGCCACCTACGCTACCCCGCATCTTCTTCTTCTTTCTCCTCCACCGCCATCGTGCCGCCTCTTCTTCTTCTGTGCATTTTTTCATCGTGCGTCCCTGTCTCGTCAAGATCCCGATCAAGAACCGCCATGTCTTCATCATCGATGGATTTAGCGGCATCGACCTCGCTCCTTGTTCACCAAGCTGCCGCCGAGAGTGCTCGTGTTTCCATCCTCATGCGATCCTGCAACAAGCTCGAGGAGGCGCGCAACGCCATCCGCCTCGCCACTGGCATCGACGTCTCCGTCTTCGCTGTGGACGTTAGGGACTACGATGTCGTGAAGCGCACGATGGACAAGGTTGGTCGATCGACGTGCTACTACTGAACCATGGCGTGTTCGTGGCGCTTGTGGTGGTAGTGACGGTAGATGAGTTACGGATGATAATTTATATATTATGTGAGTGGTGATCACTTTTATTATATTTTGATGATAATCTTTTTTAAAATTTCGGATGATAACTTTTTTTAATTGTTGTTGTGTTGGTGAGAGCCGCGGATGGTGGTGTTTTAGAGTTAGGCGGTGGTGATGGTGGTGGTGAGGTTAGGCGACTGCAGTTGGTGGTATGACGGTGGTGGTGGTGACAGTAGATACGTTATGGATGATAACTTATATATTCTGTGGATGATCAATTTTATTTTGTTTGGATGATAATATTTTTTAATTTCGGGCGATAACATTTTTTTTTTAATTTTGGATGATAACTTAATGAATCTCTAATACTTCCCTAATGATAATTCCATAGCACTGTTGTACTAATAATTCAATATAGTAGTTAATTAAGTTTATATATGTCAAAATCTTCTAAAGATATTTATATTGATTTTTTAATAATTATTATTTTAGAACCAAATTGACGTAAAAAATATTTCTAATAATAACATATCATATTTTTTCCAACTAAGTCCAATCAAGTTATTTATTCTGTATGAAATAAAAAATTATTTCGGTGTTAAATAGAAGTTAATTTCAGAACTATTATATTTTTTGTACCATTTAAAATTAAAATAATCTTCTATTAAATATATAAAAAGAAATTACTTGATTGAATAAAATAAATGTATATATAGCATTATCAATAACATATTAACACGTTAATTAATATGTATTTTATTTTTTTTACTGAATATGTTAACACATAACCAATAGATAGAAATCACTAGTTAAGAAAATAAAGTAGAAAATAAAAGAAAAAGATTAACTCATACTCATATTAAGTAAGATCTAATTAATCAAGAAAGATACTTGTGTAGAGAGAGAGATATATACCACCATAGATGAAGTGTCAACTCCATCAACTTCTAACTCCTCCAGCAAGGCCCTACCTTGCATGTCATTTGCAACCTATTCATGATATTAAAATAAAATTGAATTTATATTAATTAGAAATTGGCCCTTTATTTTGCCACAGTTAATAATGTCCAATAACCATTAAGTTAGAGAAACAATAACATCGTCATCATTGAAAGCATGCCTAAATAAATAAATAAGAGATGATGTCCAATTTGGTTCATAAAATTTCAAACACACGTTAACAAGTCCTTATATTTATAAATTGTTCATTGAATTTATAGTTTCTGAAATTTTTTAATCTCTAATTCAACTATTGTTAATACAGAGTTGATAGAAAATGTTAAGTTAAAATGTCAGCAAGGCATTCTCAACAATAAAGTAACGTTAATTACTAAGACTTACATAAGTGTCCTAATTTAATTAAAGAACAATGAACAAAAAT
>JASCZI010091062.1:9816-21903 GCA_036250425.1 Stylosanthes scabra | reverse complement strand
TATATATATATATATATATATATATATATATATATATATATATATATATATATATATATATATATAATATTCTATTTATATTCTATTGTTAAATAAAAATACACATAAATTTTTTAAAGAGCAAAAAATTATAATATTACACTAACATTTTAATGTTCTATGTCAATAATCAGGGGTGACAACTGCCCCCATTGAACTTCATCAATTTTGTTAGAAAAAATTTAATGATATATACATTTGCCCTTTTTAAAAAAATTAGTTCCCCACTTATTTTATCTCTGTTGTTTTTTTATTTCTATTTTAAATATGTTTCAAACTTTTTGTTTTGTTATTATATTCTTATTCCAAATATTTTTTATTAAAATCAATCTCAAATAAATAGCAGAATTTCAAATATCTTATTATTTACTCACATTCACATTCACATGTTCTTATATTGATCAATAAATAATATTCAATAATTATCTTTTAATTTTCTAATCTCATTTGATCAGGTGCAATTTTACAAAAGCTCAATTATTTCTCAATTTTAGTCTTTTACTTTTTGAATCTCTAGCTCCCTACATACTCTATAATCCATAATAATTTCATATTTTTGTAATTTTTTTTCAATAATAAATTTCAATTTAAATATTCAACAAACAATTTAAGTATTAATCTATTTTTTGTTTTCTTAATAACTTCATGTATTTTGTATTATTCTCAATTCATTAATTCTTATTTTTTTAATCTTTATTTATATTTTTAAATATGTGTTATTGTAATGAATTTATTATATTTATTATTCATCTGATTATATATATTTTTTTGTTAGACTAACATAATTTAAATTCATAAAATTTATTATATGCTACTCATATATATTTTTATGATAGTATATATTATTTTTATCCCTACAACATGATTTTTTTAGATCCATCACTATATGTTAGCACTGAATTAACGATACTTGAATTGGGAATTAAAACGATTCACATTTACCAATTTGGTCATTTCATAAAAGTATAGACTACTATTATTTTTTTTTGTTTCCACCGAACTCGGGACTAGATGCTTAAGCAACCCAAACCACTACCACTTGTGCTAGGGCCCTTGGTTGTATAGACTACTATTATAATGCGTGTTAAGATGTTATTAGGAGTCAACATGGGTATGGGTAGTTCAATTATCCAATCAAAACCAAACCAATCCAATTATATTGGTTCTATACCCGACGGGTAATCGAGTATAATTGGGTTCGAGTATTGATTTTGATGTCGCGATACCCGAACCAACCAGATTATCCAATTAGGTTTTTATTAATTTAAAAAAAAATAAAAATAAAATATAATATATATATATATATATATATATATATAATTTTATTTTTCCTAACTCAAATTATTATATTTATAGTCACCAAAAGAATTTATTATATTTATTGAAGTATGAATTTAATAATATATTACCTTTCATTAATTTTATTATTATTATTATTATTATTATTATTATTATTATTATTATTATTATTGACATAAATATTTTTTCTCATATTTTTCTATCTTTTTTAATTTTATTTTCAATCGGGTATCCAATTACTCAAACTATTCCAACCCCGATTTAATCGGTTCGGATTGGTTCGCATTCATTCGTTAAAAATCCCCAATCCAAACTAATCCAAATTAATTAAAATTTAATCGGTTCGGTTTCTATTTTCTCCCAAATCCGAACCAACCCAACCCGTGTTCACCCCTAAATATTATCAGAATCAAATCGCAAAATAATTAAGGAAGTTAAAAAAGAAATAAACCAAACCTTTGCAATGATTCTTGGCTTTAATCCTAGACGAGCAGCACAAGTTAAAGCATTTCCAGCATTTCCACCACCTTGGACCTGTATTTAGTTTTGGCCCCCACTATCAATTAGTAAATTAATATGATAATTAAGATAAGACATGTCAACATTTAATAAGTGGCAACTCATGTAAATAAATAAATAAATAAAAATAAGGTGCAACTTATTATCTATCTTAGTATTAAAAAATCGAAAATGTTAGGCAACTAACTGTAACCAAGTTCCTCTGACACACGCGTATAAGATTTTCTCTCCTCTCAAAAGGCGCGCCCTTCTCAAATACACTTCCTTATCTTTCTTTTTTTTTTGTTTCATCTCCTCATTCATTAAACTCATCATCATTCTTCATCCATTTTGATTCATTCAATTCATTCTTAGTTCTTTTTTACTCGTTAGAGTATATTTGACTATATTTAAGTGGTAAAATCCGATTCAGTTCTTCATGAAAATCCGGTTCAGTTCTTATTGAAATTCTGGTTCGCCTTTTTAATAAAAATCCACTTAGGCATGCTTCTGATTTTCATGAAAATCATCTTCATTGTTCCTTGAAATTCCGGTTCAGTTTTTCATGTAGGCAACCAAGCCTTTTTGGCAACCTGGCACACGCGCACAAGGTTTTTCTCTCTTCTCAAAAGGCGCGCCCTTCTCAAACACGCTTCCTTATCTTTCCCTTTTTTTTTGTGTTTCATCTCCCCATTCATTAAACTCATCATTATTCATCCATTTTGATTCATTCAATTCATTCCTAGTTTTTTTTAGTCATTAGAGTACATTTGAGCACATTTAAGTGGTAAAATCCGGTTCAGTTCTTATTGAAATTCCGGTTCGCTTTTTTAATACAAATCCACTTAGGCGTGCTTCCGATTTTCATGAAAATCTAGTTCAGTTTTTCATGAAAATCCTCTTCATTGTTTCTTGAAATCCCGGTTCAGTTTTTCATGAAAATCCTCTTTATTGTTTTTTGAAATTTCGGTTCAGTTTTTCATGAAAATCCTATTCATTGTTCTTTAAAATTTCGGTTCAGTTTTCATCTAGGCAACCAAGCCTTTTTGGCAACCACTCTGACACACACGTGCACAAGGTTTTCTCTCTCTTCAAAAGGAACGCCCTTCTTAAACAAGCGCCAGATGAGAGTGGCATAAAATGCCTTGGTTGTAACTTGGTTGGTAAAATACTTGTATATATAGTATTATTGTTAAAAAATATTAGCTAGAACTGAAACTAAATGTTTTAAATTTTATAAAGAAGAAAAATACAGTAACCAAAACAAGAATAACATATTTTACAAGGATAAAAACTTGAGTTAAACTATATATCTATTTATAAAATTTAATTTTTGATGCATTATGGTGTAAAATAAATTTATACTTACCTTATAATCATCATGTAATATTATGTTGGTAAAATAATTACTTTTACATTAACCAATAATCACATGAATGATCATTAAAAAAAAAAAGAGATATAATTAGAACAATATTAGCTTTCAGTGTATTAAAATTAGGAAAAGTGACAAATTCGTACTCGACGTTTTAAAAATCAGACAAAATTGCTCTTCGCGATTGAGAAATACGGATAAGTCACCGTTTGATTAAGAGTATTTCCAACCGAAACTTTGGGAGTTAACTCAAGTAGTATATGAATCGCCATGGTAGCTTCAATCGCCAATCGGTAGATTACCCCTAGGGTTTATTTGAGGTTTGTACAAGTTACTTCACTCTATTTTGATTTCCCTTTTTACAATTTTCTTGCAAATTGGAATGGATTTTATGATTTTATCTGAAACTTAATGGTTCAGATTAGATTTGGAGTATTCAGCTCAACTTAGTAGTTAATTGGATTCATTGTTGTTTTCTGTCTTTGTGAGTGTTGTTATTGCTCAAGGAATGACACAAGAAACAATTTCTATCATTGTTTTTGCTCAATCAAATGTGTAATATTTTGTAATTGAAAATACCACTCAATGCTGAACAACTTTCTACACTTTATTTAAAGCTAAACCATTTGAGTTTTATTTTATTTAAATTGTAAAATGTACGATAGTGTCAATATTGTTGTGGTAGAGATTAGTCTCACATCTTTGAGAGCAAAGAGAAGTGTGGAGTTTATAAGATGAGAGTCCCATTTAGTTGACACCATAAGGTTTTGAGTTAGATGTGGTGTCTTCTCATTTTATGTTTCTTCACTTGGTTCCTCCCTAAAAAGTCTCTCCGACAATTTTGCTCCCTACGGTGGCCCAACAAAGTGGTATCAGAGCCTAGTTGATCAATCTGGTTTAAGGAGTATTTATAAGAAGCATCGAAAGACTTCTCGGTAAATGTGGTCCGAGCGGCATGTCCCGCGGTGCATACGACGGTGTGATGGACGAATACTCAAATGTGGTGAAGGAGTTAGAGGAGTTGTGCTCGATGAGGAGAATCACATTTGAGGGGGGAGATTGTTGGTTCAAGTGTGAGAGGTTAGTCTCACATCTTTGAAAGTAAGGAGAAGTGATGAGTTCATAAGATGAGAGACCCACTTATTTGACACCTTAAGGTTTTGAGTTGGATGTGGTGTCTTCTCATCTTATGTTCTCTCACTTGGTTCCTCCCCAAAGTCTCCCCGATGATTTTGCTCCTCACGTTCAACAAGTGGTATTAGAGCCGATAGTTGATCGGACTGGTTTTAAGAAGTATTTATGAGAAGCATCAAAATACTTCTTGGCAAAGGTGGTTCGAGTTGCGTGTCCCATGATTTGTGCGACGGTGTGATAATCAAATACTTAAATGTGATGAAAAAGTTAGGGAGAATTGTACTCACAATATAAAAAAAATATAGAAAGAGTTTTTTCTCGGGTAGGAGAAAAAGCTAAACATAGAATAAAGATTGAACAATGATTTCATCAAGAAATATAAAGTTAGATTGATTAAAATAATAAGTAAAATAGGCAAATATTTGTAACTATAAAAAAACAATCACCTAAAGTAGTTACATAAAATAGGCTATCAACTAGCAACTTACATAATCTGTTCTAGGGTGTATTATTTGAAAAGTTTGGAATCAGAATTCTTGTGGGAATTGAATTCTTTTACTTATTTTGGAACATAAAAGATCCATAGATTTAAATTCTTATAAGAATTTCAATTCTCACTTATAAGAGTAATAAAAAGACCAAACAGATCAGTACTCTCTCTCAAAACTCTAGCGTCGTACTCTCAACATCAGTCTAGTAAGAGGGCCGCCGCCGCTCCATCAAGGTGGTGGCCCTCCTTTCCTCCTCTCTTCTCTCTTTCTCCTCTTCTCTTCCTTCCCCTTCCCAGACTTCTCTTATGCTCTCTTTTCCTTGTTTCTTTTTTCCTTCTATCTGACCTTTCACTTTTCCTCTCTCTCATGTTCTTAGTTTTGGATCTAGATCTGATATCTAGATCTAGATCTGGAATAACCCCCTTGTGATGTTCTCGTCCCCTTTTATAGTGTTGTTGGTTTTCCTTTGTGGCTGCAGATTTAGCACAGATCTGTTTAGATCTGGGAGGAGAACATTATGGGAAATGATTTTTGTTCATGAAAAAAGCTTCAGATCTAAAAAACATTCAGATTTATACGAAGAAGAAGGTGTATCCTACGATGTTGCAGTACGTACGTGTAGATTCAGAAACTTCAGTGACTCCAAGATGTCCCAGTTTCTACTTGTTAAGATTTTCAGTAATCGAATGTTGTGCTTCCCATCAGATCTTAATTCAGTATATAGGATATATATTTTTATTTTTTTCAATGTAGATCTCATATTTTTTATAACACCTGTAAGTGACGTTTGACTGCTTATGAATGAAAATTATTTTTTTCTATAAAAAAAAAAAATAAACAGACCAAAATAGATCTGATTTTCAAATCCAACCTTTTGAGATTTGTTTTTAAGTTAAAATGTTTAAATTAACCTTAATATAATGTGACTATCCAAATATACACATTCTCATTTCCCTTCCCTTTCCTCCTTCCCTGTCCTCTTCTCTTTTCTTATTTTCTCTTTCTTTCTCTTCTCTTCATCGTGTAGATAGAACCTAAACTTTAAAAATTAATCATCATTAGTTATAAAGGTTGATGGGTAAGTTCCTGGAGTTGTTCAAAAGCTTTATTCCAAGAGTTTAGCTTCTTGTGTTTTGTCTTATTGGTGGTTCATAGATTTCTATTTTTGATATAATTGGGTTGGGTAAACTCGGTAATATACTTATTTTTTGTGATTTAAATTAAAAAAGTTAATTGAGAGAGACATGGAGCACGGTTGAAAGGTTGGCCAGCCATTAAGAAGCAGGAAAAAATAGAAAGATCAAACAGTCAATTGATCAGGGTGAAATAGAAATTTTAAAACATTCACTTAATATTCAATTCTTTTTTTTCCAAACATGAGAATTGGTACTAAGATTGAATTACAAATCAATTCTCTAAAAAATTCAATTCAATTTCATTTTATTAATGGTTTCAAACGCACTCATAAAAAAAAGTCTGCACGAAGCACATGCATATTAACCTAGTAGATTTTATCAACATTTTCGGACAACACTTTATTTCCGTACTATTCAATTTAAAGAGTTAGGAATTTTATTGGTCAAGTGTTGCAAAAAAAAATGATAAATCTTATGAAAATTCTTAGTGACCACTAGATTTAATTTAGTGCAGAAAACAAATATAACCACTAGTGTATTTTTATAAGATAGATTTAAAAATATGAGTATAAAATATATGGTATAATATAGATACAATATTTGTGAATTGAAAAAAACTAAGTAACTAATACCTTATAATCAAGGAACCAACACATATTACGGATGATAAATTATATAAATTTTAGATGATAACTTAATGTTTGATATATTAAATTTTGGATGATAACTTAATAATTGACTCCCTAAGGACTCCCTAACGTTAGTTCAGTAGCATTGTTCTTATGAATTATATATAGGAGCGGTGCGTAGTGTATTCAATGCCCCCTAAATTAACAAATCCACCTATATATTTGTCTTTTTTTTATACTTTGGCCTTCCCTAAATTTTATTTTTCTCCCCTTATTTACTTGTATTTTATATATGCAAACTGCAAAGTATAGTAAGTATATGTGCGAACTGCGAAATATAATTAATGTAAGCATAAATTACGTGATTTATGGGTATAAAATACACTTGATAGTTATATGCCGACAAAAATAATATATTATAATTTTGTTGGTAAAGTATTGTTTCTTTTAATGAACTATTTGTTACAAATAAAAGAAGCTAATGGAGATTGTGAATTTTGGGATCTAGTAGTGGAAACTAAACGGTGCCTTTCCGTTTGAAAAAAAGTCGTTAAATTTCAATTCTAGACAAGCAAACAAAATTAGTCTAATTCGAAACCTATTTCCAGTAAAGTAAGTAGTATATCTCAGGAATAGATTAAAGTAAAAAATAAATAAATAAATAAATAAATTAAACATTAAAAAGTTAAATATGTACAAAGTTTTTAAAAAATTGCATTATTTTTTAATCTAGTATTCAAGAAAAGTCTCAAATTTAATATTGTACTTGAAGGTGGTGGAAGTATATAGAATTGATAATTATAGTGTTTATATAACCGCCACCAAAAATTACTGCTATCTATTGGATTTTTTTTTTGTAATGTGATGGTGGTAGACTGGGGATAATGGCGATTGACGGTAGCTGGAAATTGTGTTTGTGGTGGAGAAAGAGAGCAAAAAAGGAGTAGATAGGAAGGAGAGAAAAAATAATTTAAAGTAGTTTTTGAAATTGAAATAATTTTGATCGAATTTTGCATAAAAGACGAAAAAGGATATTAAAAATTTAAAAAAAATACTAAAACTACCCACAAAAAATTTGGATGCTAATAAAATTATCCATGAAAGAAGAAAATAAATTTTCTACCCATAAAATATGGGTTTTGTATGACAAACTACCTAAAACACTATCCAAAACTACCCAAAATTAATGTCTCGTTAACGACGTTTTGGGTAGTTTTGTCATATAAAACTCATCTTTCATGTGTAGAAAATTGTTTCTTTTTTTCATGGGTAGTTTTGTTAGTGCCCGAATCTTTTGTGGATAGTTTTAGTATTTTTTTTCTAAAAACTTAAATGATATAAAATATATAAGCAAGAGAGAAAATAAAAGTTTTTCTTTTACTAATAAGATAATACTTTAGAAAGCATTTCAAGTATATCATGGTTTACGGTAATTTAGTAATCATAACCGTTGATTTCAATTATTTTTAATACTTATATTACTTATCTCATATTGAAATCAAGAATTAATTAAAATTATTGGATTATCATAAACTATGATATACTGATTTTACACAGGACAGATAAAGATATAAAGACCTAGTTAGTTTTTTTTTTTTTTTTTTGAGGAAAGGGGGTCAAAGACCCCAACAAAGACAAAGCAGGCTATCTAGAGCCTCTTATTCTAAAAGAGCAAAAACATCATAGTTTAGAGCATGGATACTATCAGGAGGAGGGGCATAAAAGACCCAAGTGTGCATGCATATATGATTGTGAAAGAAGAAAGTTGCTTTCAAAAAAAAGAAAGAAGAAGAAAGATAGTAATACCTTGAGTTGGGTGCTTCTCATCTTGGAGTCTGGCACAGGAAAACATCTCACTGTTGCCAATAAATCCACACAAACCCCACCAAATCCCACCTTGCATGCAAAATCACAAACTTCTCATTAGTCATTATTCACTCACATGCATGAGCAGGTATATTTTAACTTTTAAGCCATATCACTTCTATCTGAGAAGGCTTTGTGTAAGGTGGACCTGATTCATGATATATCAGGTGAAATATTTTTAAATGAGTGATTGAAAGTGATTGTAATTTTATAATGAATAATAAAAATAAAATATAGAAAAATTTCTAACCACTCATTAAAAAATATTCTACCTGTTCCACCATAAACCTGGTCCATTATAGACTTCTCCTTCTAACAAATTAAAAGTTTAAGTCAATAAAAAAGAAACATACGAATATTATATTTTTAATATCACTTTTTTTTTAAAAAAATTATTGTGTATTTATGTAAACTTTTGCATTGACTTTTTCTTTTTATTTGTATTATGTTAATTTTTTTTATTGGATAATACGACATGATCGAAGTTTAAATTTTTTTAGTCATGAAAGCTCTTATATATAGGGGGTTGTTCTCTAAACTTCAAAAGGAGAATGATTCATTATTGTCTTGGAGAAATCAGTTTATTATTTAGGAGATTATTACTACATATATAGAGAAAAGTAATAGTAATTAAGTAGCACTTACAATGATGCAACTATCAGGTAGAGGAAGACCGTATTCATCAGAATCAGAAGTCATTCTTGGGTTCAAAGTGTTTATGTGCTATTCCACCTTTTAATACCAATTATAACATAAATTATAGGGAAAAAGAAACAAAAGAAAAAAAAAAAGACTATTAATAATTGACACTAAACAAGCATAGAGTATATGTGTTTTATGAAACCTGGTATGTGTGTGTTGTTATGGTGAAGAGGAATTGAATATGATGTTATGGAAAAAGTGGGTGTGGAGGAATTGAAGAAACTGGAGTTGAATATAGTGACAGTGATCAACACATTTTATATAGGAGAGAATTTTTTTTTGGTTTTTATTATTTAATTTTCTATAATTGTTTTCAATCATTAAAAGCACTCGTATATATAGAACAAGTCTTTTTATATTAATTTTACCTAATTCTAGATTAAGTAATAGGAAAATATGTCAATATTTTTTCTCCGGAAAGAAAAAACACTTGTCATTATTTAATTAATAATTATTTGAAATAATAGTGCTATGGAATCAACGTTAGGGAGCCATTGGAGAACAAATAATTAAGTTATCATCTAAAATTTATATGAGTTATCATTCATAACTTATATATCCAATATTAAGTTATTATTTAAAATTTATATGAATTATCATTCATAGTATGCATTGGTTTCCTATTGACAATAACGTGTTGATTCTCTAGTCTTTTTCTATTTGAAATGGAAGTAGATTGTTGTATTTTTATTTTCATAAGATAATATACACTAATATTAATTTCTCTAACATTATACATTATTGTTCTTATTGATCATAACGTGTTAATTCTCTAGTTTTTTTTTTTTAGTTTTTTTTTTTTTGACACAACAAAAAAAAATTGGATTTTTTCAATTAATTCTTTTTATTTTGTTCGGTTGACTTGAGAAAGTTTAAGTCTTGCACTCTTGCCCTTAACACTTATTATACTTCTTGTTCGCATACACCGACACATATATTTTTAATTCGAATATTAAATCTTCTTAGGAGAAAGTAGGGTTTAATTTATTCGGTAATGCTTTGTGTATTATTATATACCTGCGTATATATTATTTATAATATAGAAAAATATATCTCAATACAAAAATTTTATTTTTCTTTGTTGATATTTATTTTTTCTTGTGTTATAAATTGAATGTATGAATGAGAATGATAATATAAGTAAATTAATTATAATTTATTCTTGTAACGTATATACCCTTTAATTATTGGTTCCATTTAATAATATAAAGCGCGTAACAAAAGAAATATAAATATGTTGACTGACTTTTTCTTTCTTTAATTTTTTGGTGATATGTTGAATTATTGACTGAGTTTACTTATTCACCGTTAAGGACGATATATTTAATATTTGTCTTTTTGTCTCCAATATATAAATTCTATTATTAAAAGTTTAACTAATTTGATTTTGAAGAAAAAATATAGCTATGTCCTTAATATGAACTTCATTATTTTCTTTAAAAACAAAATGTAACGCAAACGAATGATTATTTGAATTTGGCCGAACTTCTCATAAAAGAATATTTTGGAGTTATTTTTTATAAACAATTCGGAGAAATAAACTTATTTACCCTTCAATATCAGTAATGTATTAATATTAGTGAGCAGTCAATAAAAAAAATATTTTATATATATATTTGAAAAGAAACATGACTATCTTCTCAACAAAAGAAGTTGAAGAACAATATCATTATTTTATGGTCTAATAATTGTGTTTCTCATCACTAGATAACAAGTTTTTATAACGTGTGGTACGCTTCTTATTAATTGAATCATGGGACATGAAATCTTCTTGGTCACCAAAAAAAAATCATGGGACTTGAAGAAGGAAGGACGAACGAGTCACACAAGAGACGAAATAGCCTTCCTAATTTATTTTATCTTATTTTTTACCTTAGGGACAAAATGGTAATTTACTTGGTCTTGTTACGGGACATATAAGTAGGGAAATTCTAACAGTAAAAGTTTAGCCCTATAATTTTAGGAAAAATAGACATGAATTATTATACGGTGAATAAAAGTACACATAATCTTTTTTAATGACCCAAATATAAAATATTCTAATAAGGGATAAAAATGCACATGAATCTTTTAAATTCATGTATACTTTTATCCAATGATAGAATATTTCATGTGTACATTTGAGTCATTTAAAAATTCATGTATACATTTAGGTTATTAAAAAAATTCATGTGTACTTTTGTCCACCGTATAATAATTTATGTGAACATTTATCCCTTCTTTCATAATTTTATATATAGCCATAAAAAGTCATATTTTGATTACGATTTTGATTTTAATTTATTAATTTTTGTTGAATTAAATATATAATATTAAATATTATAATATAAATATATAATTATATATATTATTTGTATAAAATTATAGATATTAAACTAAATATAACAATTTTATATTATAATTATGTATATTTTTTCAGCGGAGGAGATCTTAAGTTAGCATTTATTATTATTATTATTATTATTATTATTATTATTATTATTATTAGGGCAAATCACTAAAATAATTCATCTTCATTCTAATAATACTCATTTACACTATTCTCTTAATAATGATCAGATTACTCTATTTTGCCAATTTATATGAAATCCGTGGCAGGGTGTTTGGGTTTATAAGATCCGCCACAACCTACAAAGAATTCTGAATTTTTTTGTTAAAGTAAGAAGAATCTGTGGCAAGGTGCCAGGGATTCTGCATTTTTTCTTAAAAAGCTATACCCTACCACGGAGTTAGTGCATTAGTGTATTTCATTTTTATTTTTTTTAAAATAATTTATATTATCTTTTGGCCTAATTGACCAATAAGAATAAGATGATCCATGATATGAAAATTATAATTTTTTTTAGTTATACCTACCACTATTTTTATTCTTATATTATATATGAATAACTACCAATAAATTCACTGCATATTATATA
>JASCZI010091061.1:26339-41618 GCA_036250425.1 Stylosanthes scabra | reverse complement strand
CCTATGCGTGGATTGATGATGAAGCTTGACTAGTTCTCACGCTTATACTTTTGTGATTGGTTGCTGATTTTGGGTGATGGTCCACGCATATACTTCACTTCCACGCTTATACTTGAGGCTTGTTGCTCCAGATTTCTGTTTTCTCTGTTTTCTTACTTTTCCAGCTTCCTTTCTCCATTTTTCCTAAAATAATCAACAAACTAATCAAAGTATCTAAATTGATTCAATTATTAATCAATTACAATAATTATTAGCTATTTATATGATGAATTATGCATGAATAAACGCTTAATAATGCTTATGCATCAATCATAAAGTCAAATGTATCCCAAAAAATTTGCCAAGCGAAAGGACATACCATTATCAATTCAATGCAATCAAAATGGCAGGGCTGGCATCATGATTAAACTAGTTGAATCTAAACAACCCAACACTAATACATGCATACATACCAGGCTAGATAATTTGAGTTCCATGTTCTTAGCCAAAACAAAAAACATAACAACTCAAAAATTAAAATGGTCATCAAAGTTCAACCTATATTGGCGATATAAACGCTTTTAATAATGTCATTAAAGCAATTATGACTATACACTAGAAAAAGATTACACCTTATAGTCTTGTAGAATTTTATTTTATGTTTTAATATGAGTGTTCATATGTTAATAAGTCAAGGGTAAAAAGAATGACAACAACATTTATAAAACATGACTCCCATAGTAATAATCAAATAAGTTGAAATTTTTAGAAAACCTTTAGAAAATCAAAACATCTTTCTGAGAGTGAATTTAAGTCTAAAAGGCAGAATTGTGTTGAAGATCCTAATGGAGATTTCTTATTTCTATCTATTATAAAAGAAGAAAAGTTACATACAAACTTCTTGAGTGAGTAACTGGATAATTATTATTAGTCGGACAACTAACTAGCGTATTTAACTCAAACATGACAGCCAACAGATTTTTTTTTAAAGCTTTTAATATACCTACAGCAACTAGTTTACCAATATAATGCCTTGTTAATATTTTAATTTAGTGCAATGAATAAACAAAAGGAAGTAAAACAAATGAGCAACATCTTATAATATTTCCAACTCCAATGAAAACAATACCTAAAGCACAATTCATTTATATACTTGTATTGATATGCAATAAAAGTTCAATCTTGATTCCTTTTCAAGTCCACATAGATGATAGATAAGATACAAGGTATTAAGAGAGTATAGCATTCCTGATTGTTGAAAGATTGAACTGAAACAAAATTAATCTAAAAACAAAACTTAAGCAAGGAATAGAAGAAAAAAATGGAAGGACAACAAACACAAGAAACTAAAGCAACTACAACAGATGGAGGATAGCCAAGCTACCCACCATAAAAATCAAAGTTGGCTAAGACCAACAATTTTATGGCAAACTATAAATAAGTGAATTATATCACAAGCACAAGAAGAAAACTAGAAAAGAATTAAGAATCACAAATCAACAAACTAGATAACCAAGATCATAGCCATAGCATGTTTGATGTTTGTTAATCACATTTAATTTAAAAAAAAAAATTTTAATCACAAAATCAATAATAAATGCTAAATTAACTAAGTTTAAAGGCAATACATGCATAACATGTGGTGGGTTTTGAAAGGAATTCTAACTGAGTTAATCTGCTAAAATAATATTTTTTTCTCAATAGACAAAACAGATCATGAATATGACTTAAAGATAGAATAGATGAGATGTATCCTCAATGGACATATATATCAAAACATTTGAACTTGTTTGTTGGTCTAAACAGCACCCCTAAAAACCACCAAAATAACAAGCTTAAGGTGAGAAGATAATAACAAAGCAAGAATACCAACAAAACCTCATTAACCACAACATGAACTTATTAAATCATGAAAAAGACCATTTAAGACAGGAATTAAAAGGATATTCTTGACTAAATGAAATAAAATTTCAATAGGTATGCACATTTTTTTTAAGTATGGATCAGTAAATAAACTTAACTTATTAAGAGTTATTGATGCTCATTATCATTTCTCACATCATTAGCTAGACAAACAAAATGATGATGATAAAAAGAAGTATGTTAAAGTTTATATCCTTTATATGTATGGGTTTTGTGTCTTCAATTACCTTATCTAAAGGCATATATTCAAGAAAACAAGAAATAAAAGTATAGAATTAAGCAAGACTATGAACAAAGATTTATCTGATATAAATACTGAGAAGAAAATAACAGAGACAAGTATTATTCATTACAATCAACCACAATCGAAATTAGAACTTTTTTTTTGTCCACACAAATATAAATTAGTACACCATAAGTTTGTAAAGAGAAAGGAAAATAAAGCCAAGAGCTGAATGAAGATCAACTAATAGAATAATATCATCGTCCATATAACTGGGAATGAAGGAATGAATACTACAGAAATAATTCCTTACATGAGTGAATACAATCACACAAACATTAATATTGAAAGTCACTATAAGAATGATTAACAAATTCCATGTCACACAAAATTCAAGTCAAAATACCATGCATGCCATATATTGTCATATAAACCTTATATTATTAAATATCTTGCAACATAGATATTAACTAACATTGAGGTATAAAATGATTTTGAGGACCAATTACTTGTGTTCAAATCATTTAATACATACATCACAATAAAAATTATCAGAACCTACAATTTCATATAACCATCACTACTCAAGAAATCTCTCTTTTCACAAAAAGAAGTCAAGAATTGTAACAATTCTAACGAAAAGAATATTGCTCCCAACACAAAACAGAAAACAAAAAGACAAGGGAAGACTTGATACTAATAACCAAAAGGAAACTAAAACACAAATGAAAATGAAAACTTCCTATAGGCCTTTATGGTACCACAATATATTTGTACAAATAGGCGCACTTCTATTTATACAAATGTGATCCTACAAAAGAGGATTTGCTCCATACTACACAGGTAACCTAAGCTCTGATACCACTTTGTCACGGCCCAAAATGAGCTATGACTGACGCTAAGGAGAATTGTCTCCAAGCAAGCCTGACAAATCGAAATTCGAACTACATAACGAAATTAGAAATATGTTTAACGAACTCACTAATTTAAATTAACCAAGAATGAATAAGTTATAATTAACTATAGGCAAAACCTAAAATAAACTAAAGGGTTGGATCCTGCCTGTGACGTATGGAGCATGACACGTCTAAATGAGTACTGACTCTTAGAAAGTGAAACTCACACGTTCGAGTACCTGTTCCTGAAAAAATTTGATTTTAAAAATATAAAGGAGTGAGTTTTGCAACTCAGTGACCAGACAATACGTCTATAATCCACATGAGACCATATAAATAATATTAGCAAAATGCAATTTATTTAGAAAGTAGTAATAACAATTTATAATATATACGAATAAGTGAATCAATAAAGGAGTTCTCATACAGAAATCAAATCAAATCAAATACACACTGGGCGGCTCCACCTCCAAGGGTAGCCCTTTCCTCTTGTGTGTCCGTACGGAATAACCAATCCAACGTGTGGCCTAGACATTAGGCTAGCAACCCCTCTGCTAGCTGAGGTCTGAGCCAGATGCATCTAGGTTAACGTCCTAACCACCGTTAACTACGGTTTTCTAATACGAGCCTCCCAAATCAATTCAAAAATATAATTGAAAATATAGCAAAATCCTTAATAGTTCAAATATATAAAATCTCAAATCAAATCATATAACACTTCTTCAACAAACCTTTTTAGTATCAAATTAAATCAAATAATCTGTCTTCAAATCAATCTTGTTTCAAATCGTAAAATTCCATACATATCTTGATTTCGAAATAATTAGAAACTTCAATATTCCAAAATACAGGTTTAACCAAAAGCAATGTTCTAAAGCATTGCAAAGTTCCATCAAATATATATAGTCTCATGTGCAAATTTATAATATAAGTTTCAAAAACATAATCAAATATCTAATAGATCAATTTTCACAGCCAAACTAACATAAATCAAAGTAATTTCATAGATATAGTTTAAAAATTATATAAACATATATAAGGATAATTATAGACATAAACCCAATCAATTATAAACGTAAAACATACTCACAACTTGGTCCCAAAGGACCGAAGAACAACTCGAAGAAGGTAGAACGGAGCAGGGCGGCGACCATGAGCTCCTACCGTCTTCTCTCTCTATCTCTTTCGTGTCACGCTCTCTGACTTCGATTCTTCTCTCCGGTGAACCAATGGCAACAATAACAACAACGGAGCACGGCAACGAAGGAACAGCTTCACCTTCTCCCTCCTTCTTCCCTTTGCAGCTCTCTCTCACTTTCTCTCCTCTGCTTTCTCTCTCTTTCCACCATTCTCTCCTCTGCTTTCTCTCTCTTTCCACCATGACCAGCGACGGCGTCAGGGTCACTAGCCTCGCCGGAGCTGTCATCCTCCTCCTCCTCCCCTTCTCCCTTTCTTCTTCCTTCTTTCTTTTTCCTTATATTTCTTTCCTCGATGGCTCTTTCTTTCTCTTTCTTTACCGTGTGTGTTGTCTTAAGTGAGGTTAGAGAGTGTTGAATGTATTTAGGGTTGATAGAAAGAGAAAAAATATCTACTAGAATTGGGTCCCACCTTTTTATTTATCCCTTTTTTTTCTGGGTTATTACAATTCCAATACGCTGCAGCATGCAACCTTCAACACGCTGCCAGCATGCAGCTCATTCAAGGCGCTGGCAATGCGCTACTCTGCTACCCCGGGGCACGTCATTATCCATGCACATATACCTCTTTCCTCCACTTTCAAACAAAACACCAAAATCTTCTCCCTTTATAAATTATTTAACTTCAAAAATAACTCTTTCTTTTTTATATTTTTTAACCTATAATCAATGAATTGATAAAATATGACATGTTAATCATAAAGGCATTCAATCAATATAATTACCTAATCAATGAGGTGTAGCTCAAATGAAGTTTATCTTTTTTTCTTTTAAAAGAGATCTTGAATACGAGCATTTTTTTTAATATATCTTTGGTAAATAAAAGAAGATGAACATGTTTTTTAAACTCACTACAAAAACATAGCAAGAAAATGAAATTTGATTAAGGAAAACAATTTAATAGATGTCAAACTTTTTATTCCTCTATTGATATATATATGCTGAATAAATCAAGCGTTAAAAATCAAATTTACAATTGCTTATGTGTTTTCCAAAATCTATGAAAGAAATTAGCTCACGTAGATAGAGGATGAGTTTGTTGATAAGCTGTAGTTCATATGGCATTATATTTTCTTGTATGATAAGAAATTTTGAGTTCGAGCCTTATTCTAAAAGAGAAAGTTTAGGGAGCCTATAATTTATTAGCCAATAAGTAGTCAATAGGCTTTTTTCTTCTTTTCTCTCTCCTCTTTTACCATTTATTATTTCCCTTGTTATACTCATTGTCTTCCTATTAGTTTCCTAATATTGATTCCATAATATTACTCATTTTAAAAATATAAAGGATAAGTCTTTGAAAATGACTGCTATATATAATAGCTAGAAAGTGAACTACTGTGCGTACCCACCATTCATTAATGTCTTTTATCTTTTTTAGGATTATCTTTTATCCTTATTTTACCTCCAATTAGTGTATGTTTTATATTTTAATATATATTTTATATAAATAATTAATTGCATAGCATAAGTGTAAAACAATTAATTATGTTGGCTTATTGAAATATTAAAAGCATAATGATAGATAATTATAATTTAAATTATTATATTTAATTAACATCTATAATTTTAATTAAATAATATTTACAATTATATATTTATAGCGTTTAATGTTATATTTTTAATTAAATAATAATTAATAAATATAAATACAAATATAAATAAAAAAGAATTATATCTAATTTTTATTATAACAGTGTTATGCAATCAATTTCAGAAAATTTTTAAAAAACTAATAATAAATTATCATCAAAAATTAAAAAATTTATCATACGAGATTAAAAATTATTATCATTCAAATAGAATAAAAATAATTATCTATAAAATATATGAGTTATTATTCAAAAGTTATCTACTATCTATATCAAATGCATGGGTTGCTAAATATGTTCCCTCCTAAATTTTTTTGTTTTCTTTTTATTTTATTATTAAAATGAGGATCATGTGGACCGAGAAGGCGAGAAAGAAAAATGTTAACACGGACATGCATATTATAGTTGCCACGTAGAGGAGAGAGGCCATCAGATTCTGGAAACGTGTTAATCAATTGCAATCCCTTCCTTCTAACCGCCTCCATTTGCAACTTTATCTCACCAACTTCTTGCTACACTTCATTATTGTCTTTCAACATATATCCCATCTTAGAGAATTGAAAATAGCTTAATTAAGAGTTCTTTAGAGGCAATTAATGCAATTATTAGCAAATTTCAATGGAAGACATTGGTTCTTCAACATCAGGGACGACAAATCATCATCAGAAGAATAAGAACTCGTTGTTTTCTCGCATGAAGAGGAGTTGCTTATACTTTGCAGCTTCTGTAGAAGAAACATTTAGATATGTAAAAGCCTTTTTCGTGGGTCAGGTAATTCGTATTAAGTCCCTTTTCCTTTGTATAGTAGTACATATATGTAGTATAAGATTTTTTTTTAGTCATTAATATTAATCATAAATCATAAAATATATATCTAAGATAAGCGACTAAAATAACTGTAACACACCAGTACTTGAAACTCTCTATATTTTGGTCAAAGGTTGAAACTCTCTCTCTATATATATATAGTATGTAGTAAAAAAATTTAATTTACTGCATAAATTTATAATAATACTTCACTCAAAATTATGAACTCAAATAGGTAAAAGACGTAAACTTTTAAACTCAGATTTATGAGATGACTCAACAATTTGATACCCGCATAAAATATAAGTACTAATTTAATTTCAGCAGTATATGATGGACTTCAAGTTGGATTAGTTCTATGTATTACTAACTAATTATTATTATGTGATATATTATATATTTGGGTGTGGAAACGCAGGCAAAGGCAATTACAGCAAGAAATGAGAAGGAAGCAAGTGCAGCTGAGCTAGAGGCTACAAAGATGCAGGTTGAAGCTGCTGATGCTGCTGAAGCAATCAAGAAAAAACTCAATACAACAACTTAATTAATTATTTGGTGATATTAGATGTACCATTATACACATGTTCACACCATCTAGCAACGGAAAAATATAAATATTAGTACAGAAAATATAAATCTTTCTAGGCTAATTTTTACATTTTTCTGTGTTGTTAAATGGTGTGTATAAATGTGTACGATGGTATAAAAAGATTAATTCTTAATTATTTATCGTTTTCACTTTAAATAGCGTATAAGGGAAATTTTTTTAGGTACAATATTTTAGGATTTAACTTCTAACGGTAAAATTAGGAATGTGCATGAATCGGATAAGATTCGTATACCCACGGTAATATCCGCAATCCGATTCGAAAATTGCGGATCTTATCCGATTCGCAGAGACATCGGATCGTATCCGATCCGCACAGATAAAAGATCGGATAGCGGATTTATGATTGACATCCCCATATCCGATTCATAGATCCACGAATCCGCACAATAAATAAATAACTAAACATAAAAATAGAAAATATATATCTTATGTTAAGAGATAAAACCCTAGTCTGCCTCCAAACACTCCAAACGTTCCCAAATCACATTCAATTCAAAACTCTCTCCTCTCTGCGCCGTCACCCACCAGCACATCACTATCTCCTCTCTCGTTCCTATGTCGTGCCTGGCTGGCCGCCACCAAGCATCGTTCTTTGTTCATCGAAATCACCAACAATCCAAACACGCAGCTGCTTAATGCTGCCTAGTCGTCGCCGATAAATGCCGCCACGTCGTTCTTAATCACCACCGCTTTTCTGATTCCCGCATCATCGTTGTCTCTAATCGCCGTCAGGTCGTCTCCGCGCGCTTCCTCCTCGTTGTCTCTGCTCGCCTATTCCTCTGCCGCCATGCCACCAAGTTGCCATCTGTTAGCGTTGCCTTTAGCCTTTGTTCTGTGCTCTTCATCTTCACCATCATCTTCACCACTTTTCTGATTTTGCAAAAATTATTCATAAATATTTGTATGGAAATTTTGTTTTAACACTTTAACATATTCTAATTTAATATGTTTTAACACTTTCTAGTTTAAGTTTTCAGCCTTACTAGCCAAGCATGTTATCGCTTTTCTGTTTATTTTGTATACTGTTACTCTGTACGTTTGATTTCTGAATTTATCAATATTGCCATTAGTTTGTCCATTTACTTTTTAATTATAAAGTCTTACTGTTATGCTGCCCTTTTCATTTCTGCCATTATGATTTCTGTTAATAGCGAGTAGTGATCTTGTCTCTTGGCTATGGGTTGAAATGTGTGGATAACCTTAGCTGTCGATCCCTAAGGGCAACGGATGGGAGGAATGAAGTTAATTTTGATGCCGTTAACGCTATGCCCCTGCCAATTTCAGAAGGACGTTAACGATACAGACTCATTCGGTGTATTTACACCTTGGTGAATTTATTCGGGTTCGTTGCAAGACCTAGGTCCTTCACTATTGTGTATGTCTAAGACATTCGGATATGGGTTAACTCTGCCACTCGACCATTAGACAGTAGTGGTTGGTTTCCTTTAATGTGACAGTCCATCCAAACTGGGATCGGTAGTGATAATAGGGACGAACAGTATTTCATCCCATGGTCGAGCACTCTTTAATTTACTGCTGATTTACTCTTTTTCTCTGCTCTCTGCACTCAAACCAACATTTGCAACCCCCAATCTTTTTCCAATTAAAAGCAAAATCACTATTTTGACTTCCTAGGGAAAACGACTTGAGTATAGTACTCGGTATTTAAAAATTGGTTGCACCCTGTGACACATCTCTTTCTAAATTTGGTCGTAACCTCCACAGCTGGTTCGGATCTTTCTACAACGAATTCTTTTAAAAAAGGGATTCCGAACGTGGCCTCGGGGGCCGCGCATCATGGACGTAGGCCCCCCTTTGTTATCGGTCGAAACTTTTTTTTCCCAATTTAACCTTATAACTCATACAATACTAGGCCCAGCCTACTTTGTATAAGTTCATCACACCGAGGCCCAATAAAAGGCAACTCTCTCTAGCTCTTCTTAGATTCCCTATAGCACAAGTCGCCGAGACTAAGACCATGTTCCCTCAACACGTGTCAAATTTTCACTCTTCATGTCAAATCAATGTACACCTGTACAATATAACCCCTGTATAGTAGTCCTCCCCAATAAATAAATAAACAATTTAATTTGGGATTTCAATATCCAGAATAGAAAACCTAATCCATCTTTAAATAATCATCAAATTCGAATGATTAAACGATCCTTCTTACTAATGTGATGATTTTCTTAAACAATCATTTTCTCAGTTCGATCAACATTGCTTTTATACATATATGTCCACATGAGAGAGATAAGCAAATTTATTCCTCGACCAAAACCAAATAAAGAATAAGGCATGAAACAAAGTTGGACACTCACTAACAAAGGCTATGGCTTTAATCATATGAAGAAAGCACTCTCTTGAAACTGCGAAACTGAATTGCTTTCATAACACAATTAACGTGCTACTATGGGAGTGGCCACATGAATAACTTCTGCCTCCAACGCAAAAGAAGTCAATGATCTCTCTAGTGTAGCTTGAGATCGTTGAGTGAGAAGGGAGAGGGCAAAAACAACTTTAGAAGAAAGCAAAGAATCCAAGAAAGTGATGTTGAACTAAGAAAATGATTGATTAAGAAAATCAGCACCTTAGTAAGGAGAGATTAAGGTTCTCTATTCTGGATATTGGGTGGCATTTGGGGTATTTAGGATCAATCTCACATTGAATTATTTTTTTATTTATTTATTTTAATTGCGTGTTTATTGAATTACTGTAATTTAATTTTAATTGTTTGAGTTAATTAAAAAAAGATACTTTTATTAATAAGATTAATAAGAATTATTTGATTTTTTAACAAAACAGAAAAATTTTAATTTTAACTTAAATATACAAGAATATTTTAGTTCACTCACTTTGGTTGATTTTACGTGATGTTTAGCAAATGATTTTTTTTATAATTATTTGAACTATACTAATTAATTAACAATTCCTCCTTAATTTAATTATACCAGCTAATTCGGATCGGACCGCATAACAATGACTCTTGAATAATTAATAGCTACATCGGTATCAAATAAATCTCATAACCCAATTTCTATGTGTTCATTAACTATAATGACTTCTAGGTTAACTTAAAGTATGAGTTAGTTATAGAGAGTGTCAATATAGTAATCATATTCACTAATGCATGGGTACAAATAAAAATGTTAACATATAGATTAAGAAGTAAACACTCCATCAAACTCCTAATAATTTTCAATTTCATCAACGTCATCCTTAATAATGATTCGAAAATCTCAAATCGACATTCAACTATTTTAAATATTTTAAATTTGGATACATAGCTCCCTATAACGGTTTTAGGATTTAGGGTTTATAAACCACTTTCAGAGATTAATATGTCCAAATTTTTAAATGATTGAAAGTCGGATTAGTATTTTCGAATTATTAAAAGTGTCGTGATCCGAATTGAAAATATCAGTCGAATTGAATTTTTACCTTAAGTTAAATCATGTCATTTGAATATGAACCACAACTAAACTTGAATTTCTTTTACAGAAGAAGAATTAGGACATTCAAAACGAATATAGTCATACATTATTCCCTGAAAGAGGGGCAAGGGGCTTGTAGCCATGGCCTGAGTTAGATAAATAGTATTGTTTCCTTCGAATAGTTGATGAGAAAGCACATCAATGGTGAATAGCCAGTAGAGTCCATGAATTCCATGTCTAGCTATTGCATTGTCCTTTCCAATCACCCCTGTTGTAAATAGTGGAGGATCTTGCTTTTCATCATTCACTCTAACCTTTAAATGCCACAACATAATATAACATGGGATGAGACATTCATATAGAATGGAAGTGGAAATTTATAGCACTAACTTTCACTCTTTGTTATTTTTTTGAAAAAATGGTGCCAACACTTTTTCAACTTACAAATCAGCCAAGAATTGAAAAATAAAAAAATATATATATCCAAAAGTGAAAGCAATGAAAACACAAGAAACCAAGAAGAAAAAAAAATCTAAGCTCGTGATACAGAATCAAACCAATTTAGACATAGATTTTACAATGTAGGGTTTAAAACTTAGAGTTTTATAATATGAAATTTAAATTTGGAGTTTAGGATTTAAAATATAGAATTTATTTAGGATGGTCAATGGCAATAGCGGCAACTATCAGATGAAATTGTGGTGTTAGAAGAAAGGAAAAGAAAAGATCGGAGAAGAAAGAAAAGAGTAATAATTTTTTTTTAAAAAAAAGTTATAATTATAATTTTTGCTTTCTTTTTTTTTATTGAGTTTTTTGGTCCCTCTAATACTCGTTGCTATTGGTGGAATGTTGTTGGATTATGGATGTTGGTTTCCTAACAGGCTAACATGATTGCTAAAAAAAACGGGTTAAGATTAGCATTCTCGTTTTATCCATATACACAATGAACTTTAAGGATCGCTTCAAATTAAACTATATTCGTTTTCTTTTCTTTTCCTTTTCTTTTTATTCAATGGTGAGGAACAAACTTATTCGATGAAGGATTTCTAGAATGAGATTATTGGAGATTTTATTTATTTTAATATGTTTTTTTAATATCCCAAACCTGTAATTTAGAGAGATTTGCACTTGCAAGAGCCAATCTTAGCTTATAGATTCCACTTGGCTCCACATGATCAAGATGGAATTTAATTTGCCATGTAGTGGCTTGGTAAGTGCCATCATCTTTCTTCCTGCATTCATTAGAGATGTCTTAATTAACAATTTCATCTTTCATGAACAGAGCATATATATATTGATAGAAATGAATTCTATATTTACCTGGTGACATGAGCAAAGAACCAATCTTTGCTGTAATCACTTTCACCAACAGTATAAATTAAATCTTCCTTTGGATATAATTCTGAATATCTTTCCCACAGGCCGTATTGCCTAAACCTGTTGAATGGTCAACCAAACTTGCTTTAAAATATGCTTTACCACTACATACTAAAAAGTTGTAAAGTGGCTGAGATCGGGAAAAAAGAAAGAAATATATATCTTTGATCAGAATATTTAATATTTGTTGTTTGCATTGTTATTTTTTTCGGTTGAAAAACACATTTTTATTTTTAAAAAAAAGACTTTTATTTTATTTTAAAACAAAGTGGCTTTTATTGTAAAACATCTACCGCAAAAAGTATATAAGTGTGAAACATTCCTTTACCAATGAAGTAGTTTCTAGTTACCAAAATAGTATAAATTCTTATATCTATATTTTTTTTTGGTATTGTCAAACCTAATTTTGTTTCTAAATTCTCTGTTTTCCTATGCATGTATACTTGTATATTCCCTTCAAATCCTAGTCTTCATTTGTCACCACAAAAAAAAAAAAAAAAATCCTAGTCTTCATTCGATCATCATCATTTAATCATATTTTTTTCTCCACAAATATACTTATGTATTCCTTATAATTAAATTTTAATCTTGTATCACCATCATTTAACCCAAGTGCAAACTTCCAGGGCTCCAATTGTAGCACAACTCCAGAATCTATGTGCAGCTTTTTTTTTTTTTTTTCAGATTTAGTTTTCATGCTTTACTTCAAATAAAATTATGGTAAACTTTTCATTTCAAAAGTCTATTTCCTTATTTTTGTCAATATAACTAATTTACCCATCATAATTGAAGATTGAAAGTTTAAAATTCAGAATTTAAAATTTAATACCAAAAAGATAATTTTAAGAAATAATTGATATTAATTAATAAGTTAAGTAGTTAACTCTCTTATTGAATTATTTTATGAAAAAAGTTCATCGGATAGTAACTTTAATTTATATTGGCCCATACTTTTAGTTAATTGGTAACTCACCTGCTGCAGTTAAATTCATATGAAATTGACATTTTAAGTCATTAGATTATAATTTAGTCAAACATATTAAATTATCTAACGCTTTTTAACAAGCAAATTCACATGAAGTTGACTGCATTTAAGTATTCACCTATAGTACAATATTTTTAACCAGTAGTGTAACATTATATTTTTAACTATTAACACTTTTTAACTACCAACCAATAGCACTGTTATTTTATATTTTGATACAATAATAAATAATAATTTATATAGCATGAAGTAATGGGATCAACAAGTGCCACAACCTCCACAGCTCTACTCTTAAGCCTAAGATTTTTTACATGTTTAATGTACATTTTCCCCTTCAATATTTATTGTTAGATTCTTTATGTATTGTACGTTCACTTTAAATTCATTCAAGCTTTACCTCAGCTCCAAACTAAGCTCTGGTTGAATTGATTAAAGAAATAGTTGACAGATGAAATAAAGAGCACGAAAAAGGAAAGAAAGAAGAGGTACTTACTTATCTGGATGATCAATATAGAGCTTGTTTACATAATTTGGATTGGGATCAGGAACATAGAACTCAGCAGCAGAACGATCAGGAATTCCTATTTCCCATAAAGTTGGACCATCTCTTGGAGGCTCAAAAATAATGTCACTCAGTTTTTTGTCACAACCTGCATGTATCAGTTTTGCCATTGGTGGATATATATATAAGAAATACTCTAAATACTCAGCTAGTATATTTAATTTTAAAGCTAAGTCCTCTCGGATTAGATGAGCCTCTTAGTTTTTATATAAAAATGCAATTTGTACAAATTTTTTTCACGATTCCCCCGTACAATAATAAGTTTTCACAAACGATATGCAAAGACAGATCAATCTTTCTTTTTTTGCTCAAGCTAAGCAGCATGTGGGAGTCGAAGAGTCAACAGTGAATGACGGAAAGCACACCGCTCAAGGAGGCCATGACTGAACTACTCAACAAGAGGAAAGGTGAGGCTATATTGGGTCACTCCGGGAGATTTCAGGGAGCAACCAAGTGAGAGAATATCGCATTCAATTCAAAACCTTAAGATACTAAGTTAATGGATTTTTCATCTTAGAAACTACTCAATTCTCTGTACTTTCCTATGTGAAACAAATTTTAATGCTTAATCGCACTTGAAACATGACGTAGTTACAAGAAGAGAGGTGTAAAAGAATCATATGCAAGATAGTGATGGTACGGTAAGGGCAACTTTGGTAGATAGAGGACTAGGACTTGCACTAGTGCATGCGTGTGACTAGAATGGAAACCCAATTGTACCATGTTAAAAACAGGGCAGCATAATAAACTATTAAAAGTAATTTAATTACGTTGAGTGCTTCAAAGGAACAAGAGGAATTCCTATCATAGATGCATTCTTGGAGATAATATACAACCTATTAAGTTCGGCATGCAGAGGCTCAAAGAGAAATGGAACATATCAGACAAGATAAAAACCAAGATCCTGATATCTTTATTTGATGATTTTAAACCTCATTGGAGTTTTATTTGGAGCTTGTCTAGAAGAGTATGGATAGAACTCATGGGATTTTCGGTCCCTGTTTGGTCAACAAAAAATCAGTCAAATTGGCGATTAGCCGATGAATTAGTTAAACCCATACAGATATTTAAAAAAATTTATAATATTATATTTTAAGTAATTTTATATTATATTAAAAATTATTTTATTATATGTCAAACTCAAAGTTAATATAGAAGATTTGATAATGATAAACATTAGTTGTGTTATAAATTAATAGCTCAAATGTGTTAGTGGTTTAATATGTGTTTAGTATTGTAGAACCAAATAAATATAGCAAGCAAAGTAGATAATTAAATAAACAAATAAAACAAATTGGGCCATTAAAATGTGCAGTTAAAAAGATTGTTTTGGATATTAATAGGATTTCAGAAAGAGATATAGGAGAGAAGGGGACAAGGATATTGATGAAGAACAACCTGGAGTTATGGTGAGGACATCATTACTCCAATACTCTCCAATGAAACCTGGAACCCATGCAAAGATATTGTAATCTCCACTACGTATATTATCAATTGAGAAGTACCCATCATCATCTGCTATGCTCCAAAATTGGTAACCCTGACCAAAGAGCTCATGTAAGCTGAAATTGTCTTCCAATAATTATTGAGAAATGCTGCCTAAGCTATAATCAAAAGTTATTTTATTTAAATTAATATATATACATATAACATCTCAAATTATGTATATATTTTATCAATAATTAGTGATGAAGAGAC
>JASCZI010091061.1:0-10924 GCA_036250425.1 Stylosanthes scabra | reverse complement strand
ATGATCTGTTTTCAGACATTGTCCTTCCTAAACCAGCCCAAGACATTGAAACTTTAAACCATTCATCACCTACAACCAGAACCATCTCCAATGATTCTAATAATGACTTAAATAATCATTCTCTACCAGAAAATCAGCCAACCAGAAAATCCACTAGACAGCCTAGACCTCCAACCTACTTACAAGACTATGTTTGCTCCACCAAATCACCTTACCCGATTTCTGATCACTTCAGCAGTCATAGATTGAATCTCAGCTACCATCACTGTGTGGCACAAGCAAATGCAATACCTGAACCCCAATTCTATTACCAAGCCGTGAAATATGAAGAGTGGAGAAAGGCCATGAATGAGGAGTTAGAGGCGTTGGAGGCTAATCACACATGGGAATACTCTTTACCAGAAGGCAAGCACACTATTGGATGCAAGTGGGTTTATAAAGCCAAAATGAAGGCTGATGGGACACTTGAAATATACAAGGCACGCTTGGTAGCCAAGGGATACACTCAACAGTCAGGGATCGATTTTAAAGATACATTTAGCCCTGTTGCTAAAATTACAACAGTACGAATTCTACTCTCCATTACTGCTGTCAAGCAGTGGAGTTTACTCCAATTGGACATCAATAATGCCTTCCTCGATGGAGAGTTGAATGAGGAAGTGTATATGGACTTGCCACTGGGTCATCCACAGAGGAAGCAAGGGCTGGTTTGCAAACTCATACGGTCATTGTATGGCTTAAAGCAAGCCTCACGGCAGTGGTTCAATAAATTTTGCTCTACACTCACACAACATGGCTTCAAGCAATGCAAACAAGACTATTCTCTTTTTTTCTCTTGGTGAAGGAGACAATGTGGCATTCCTCATTGTGTATGTTGACGACATCATCATTGCTGGTCCAAAGCAACAGATGCTCTACAAAGTAAAGGAACAGCTTCAAGCAATATTCAAATTGAAGATACTTGGTGATTTGAAATTTTTTCTGGGATTAGAGTTAGCTCGCTCTAAGAAGGGTATTTCCCTTACCCAGAGAAAATACACATTGTCCCTGCTTGATGATACTGGTTACTTGGAGTGCAAACCTGCTACAACACCTATGGATGCAAACTTAAAGTTGAGAGCAGCAGAGGGTGAACCCGTGCCGGACCCTTCAAACTATCGCAGGCTCATAGGTAGATTAATGTACCTCACCATCTCTCGTCCTGACATCACATTCGCTGTTGTCAAGTTGGCACAATATATGTCAGATCCAAGGATACCTCATCTCAATGTAGTTCACCAAGTGTTGAGATACTTGAAGAGTGCGCCAGGACAAGGTATTTTGTTCTCCTCAAGTTCGAAATTCAACATCTCTGTATATGCTGATGCAGATTGGGGGAGTTGTCTCGACACCCGCCGCTCCACCACTGGATATTGCACATTTCTGGGCGATTCCCTAGTCTCATGGAAATGCAAGAAACAGGATGTGGTCTTCCGAAGTTCTACTGAAGCAGAATATCGTGCCCTCGCCAATGCCTCATGTGAGATTATTAATGTAATGCAACTGCTCAAGTTCATGCATATCATACTTGACTCTGCCATGCTATTCTGTGATAATCTCTCTGCCATTCACCTTGCCTCAAATCCGGCTCTGCATGAACGATCCAAACATGTGGAAATTGATTGTCACTTCATCAGGGAGAAGGTGGCCGCTGGCATAGTTAAGCTTATTTATGTTCCCAGCAAACACCAAATTGCAGACATTCTTACCAAGGCATTACCAGCACCTCAGTTTACCTTTCTCATGTCCAAGTTGGGAACATACAATTTGTATGCTCCAACTTAAAGGGGGATGTTAACTTTGTATATGTTAGTAGTAAGTCAATTAGATTAATTAGCCATTTTATTACAGTTAGTTTTAGTTTGTTTGTTTCTCACTTCTCACGTGATGTATATATGTACTCAATGTATCATTCAATACTGTGGAGTTCGATAACAGAATTCTTCATTTATTTCTCTCTCTCTAAGATCTAACAGCTAGTATTGTTTACTCTTTAAGCCGAAATTGAATTTAAGTGTTTCCAGTAATAAGAAGGAAAAAAATTATTTTTTCTTTTTTTTTTCTTTGAATTAATTTACAATTTGGGGATTTCTTTATTATTTTATTTTTGTTTACCATTTATCTTGTTCGTCCCCTAGAGTTCTTCCGCCGCAAAGAGGTTGTTCCACAGGTGGCGGTGCCGCTTGGTTCTGGTCTTCTTCTCCGTTTTCCTTCATGCTTTAGCGTTCTTGTGGCACCTAGTGCTCCTTGACAAGTTGTCGTGGGTGGTTCTAGCCTTCCCTAAGTCACAGTTTCTGTTCTTGGTTTGGCCGCGGAGAACATCATCGTAAGTTGTTGATTTCATTCATGGGCGAGATTAATTTCAGGTTGGCTGTTGATTTCTTTCCCTTTCCCACCCCCCCCCCTTCTCTTTGTGCCCCTTATAATAACAGAATCAAATGATTTTGTTATTAGAGTAGTAGTGTTATTATTTTTTGGAGAAAGAAAATGGAAATCATTAGAAAAACAATGTGAAGAATTTTTTGATTCAAAATTTTGTTGCATTTGTTATTTATGTTCTTCGTGATACTTCACTTTTTTTTTCGATTCAAAAAACAATTTGCTTATTTACAGAGGATGAAAGATGAAGGAAATGGTTACTTTGAGTTTGGTGCCAGAGTCAGACCTTTCCTCGAGTCAGACCTTTCCTGGATAAGAGAAGAGTTGAGGAATTTTTGTTGTAATAGATTTTTTAATATGGCTTCCATTTAGTTGTAATAGACTGAGTCTGATGCACATGATAACTTTGTGTGTTTTGGTGTGCACCATGATCTGTCACTTGCAAGCTATTCAATTCTCATTTTTATTGATTGATTTTTTATACATTTATTTATTATTCTTTTATTTTTGGGTTTTGCAATAATCTAATTATCTATTTGACGCTGTCTGAACTGATACAAAGGGTATCCTTTGAGGATAAATGGAGTCCAAGATTTTTGAGTGAAAGCATTTCCACTTTCTCGTTCTTCTACTACTATTCAGAATACTAATTTCTACCATTGCCTTTCGGTGCCCATTTCATTTCCAATTATTATATATATAAAAACATACAAAAAATTAAGGACTATACATGCCTCCACCATCTTCCAATTTTATTCCAAGTATAGTTTCGATCAAAAAGCCTATAGAGTACCAATGTTTCATAATCTATCATCTGAAATCCCATTTACCCTATACTATAACACGAAACAAATTTGTACCAACACTTCCAATTTATGGGACTCTAAATAATTTGTGCTAAGTCTTTTCACATTATTTTTTCTTTCTTCATCCAAGATGTTTATAAATTAGACAACAATCTTTGAGATTTTTTGCTTTAAAGAATTAATCAAACAGATTGATAAGAAGATATTGCTTCCTAAAATTGGATATAAAAAGAAACAAAACGATATCACAAATATGAATCCTAATATTTTTTCACAAATAATTATTTATACCCTAAAATTTTTTTTTTCTATTTTGCTTCTTTGTAAATGTTGATTAAAAATGAAATGAAAGAACTTTTTTTTTACACAAATGAAAGCACTTTTAGCGCATTCAAATGTGCAATTACTACATGATTTTTGGCTAGCAGCTACTTTTGAATTTATAGGGTTTGATCTAAGCACACAGGAAACTGTTTTTGGCCCAATAACAGAGGCCCAAAAACCCAAATAAAATCGCGGCTCACTAACAAAAACGGCTAACACTTCTTAGCCTTGGAGTTGGTTAGCCAAGCCGGCTTGGGACATTTACCTAGGAGAACAACAACGCCGGTTGATTGCCCATTGTAATCACTAAAAAAGGTGTTCTACAGTTAATTACTTGCACAAATCTCAACCTTTGGTAATAAATAGGAGTGATTTCAACGGTAAGCATAAGTGGCATACAGTTTTACATTCAAATGGCCTGTAAGACCAGAACTGCACCCTAAAATTTAAACTCTAGTTAAAATCACACGACTGATCTGTGTATTTACTAATTAATTAATTGTTTGTTTTGTGCACTAATTAAATTGATAATTCAGTAAGAACCTTTTGTCAATATTGAGAGGGGAAAGCTTTCCTTCCATAGACGGATCCCACATTCTTGTGAACGAGATCTCAATTTGTTCTTCATTTTCCACTACAACATTAAAACTCGTCCCTACAGTCCTGCATATGAATGAATATGTACCCTACTCAAATCTCTCATAATTAAATCATAACGGGATTATTAGCAACTATCATGATCAATTATTTATTATATATCATACCGCTCAAAAATCCCAGTAGTTCCTGTACTCCCTTCTTTACTCCAAACAACGTCCCAATACCTTCAGATTTCACAAATTGAAAGTAACCGTAAGTTATCTCCACTGAAATAGTGAAATTTTTCAAAATGTGTAATGAAAAGTGTTCCGAATAAGGTATTAATGTAAAAAACTGTCCTTATAAAGGAATATAAGAATACATTTATGACAATTAAGTTTATCAATAGTGCTAGATATATATCTATTTTATCCAATCGAGTTCAATAAAATTGTTTATTCTATATCAAAAAGAAGATTATTTCAATCTCAAATTAAAGTTCGTTTCAGAGATTTTTTTTTGTACTATTTGATATCGAAATGATATTCTATTTAGCATATAAATAAATAACTTAGTTAGATTTGGTTGGTCAAAATACATTTACACATGACATTATATTAAACGGTTCCGCTATCCACACACCCTTTTAGTAGACACTAATTTGACACCTGTATAAAATACGTTCATTAATGTGTTAACTACTTTCCACTTTTTGTGGTTCGCTTATAAAAATCGTATTTTTAAACAAGCGTAAAAGTGGTATTTGTCAAAAGGGTGTGTTTATAGCATAATTCTATATTAAATTATCTTATTTTTTTTAATTGCCTTGTACTTGGAGTAAATTAACCAAGGCCAATGGTATTTACTCCAAAGTAAAAGACTTAAGCTGAGTGAGTCATTGTGCACTAACCCTCTGTTGCCTTGCTCATTCCCAGCTTCAAGCAGATTATCAATGCCGTTATATTGTATTCTGGTGACATATCCACCCGGTTTCGACAAATACACTTGTAGTATCCCATTGTCCATAACCACCTGCAGTTCAAGGATAATTGCTGCTTCATTACTAAAACCTATAAAGCAAGCAGTTCACTTTATTTGACATAATTAATAATAAATCTGCATAAAATGAAGAAACAAAAGATTCCTTACATGATTGTCACTGATGCGCAACTGCACTGCTTCTGATGACATAGTTTTTTTTCGTAGGAATGAAATTTATTTGCTACAAGATTTAATCTTACAATATGCTCTTGCTATAATAATTTAACTTTCTATTTGTCATATATATAATAGAACAGCACAAGTAGTGAGCTGAATATATATATATATATATATGAAAAATATTTTGAATTATATCCCACTCTTCTAACTTCTAAATAAAAAAATGTTTTCAATTTTTAATATTTTTAAAAAATAATTAAAACTCTTTATCACTCGTGATTTGCTAGTGAATTCTTTACTCAGTCGCTACTGTAGCCGTGCACGTTTTTTCAATTGTGGGAACAAAACCCCAATCTGAAGCATTAGAATATATAACAGCCCCATCATAGTTGTGTCATGTCTCACCAAACATCACCAAACACATTTTTTAGGTAGAACAAATTAATTTGGTGATTTCTACTTAATTAATTAAAAAATAAGTTACCTCTTATTATTCGTGTTATTTTTATTGGTGAAAAAAAAATATCAAAACGACCTTTTATGGTTTCATAGAACGATGACGAGGCCATTGAGAAAAAAAAAAAGCTCAACCCATGATATTTATCATTATGAGAGATGTTAACCCCTCCGTCAATTATCTCTATTTACGGGGTTATATCTAGATGAGACGTTAAAGTGGTGATGTATCTATTAAGTGCCGACATGGATAAACACATATTCTATGTGACCCCAATCCGGCCTTCGTAAATTTCAAATATCTTGTTTTTCATTTTCAACTTCAGTTATATGTTTAACTCCTTCATCTTTCCCCCATAAATTACAATTAATAAACATCTAACAACGAAAACAAATTAATGATTTTATTTATCAAAATAAAAAATTTCTAATAAAAGGTATCCATGACTCATGTTGGTAAGAAGGAGTAGAAGATTTGTAAAGGTTCTTTGCATGGAAGAGAAGTTTTCAAAAATTAGGGTTTAACAATGGAAGAGAGAAAGTTAAAGGGCTAACGGCCAGAAGAAAATTTTAAACAACAGGGACGGGTTGATTTAAAAAACACAGAGTCTATCCAAATTATCACTTAGAGTGTGTTTGTTTAAGAGGAAAATGTGATGAAAAGAAAAGAAAGGAAAGAGATTGAAAGGAAAACAACAATTTTCCATCGTTTGATTACACATGGAAGTCAAGGAAGATCTGAACAATGTTAAAAAGCACGTGGACCCACTCAAAAATTTTTCATTCCTTTACTAGACGGAAAATAGAAGGAATAGCTATATAAACCTATATAATTACAATATTATCCTTTTATCTTTTAACATATTTTATAATGCATGAGGATAAAATTGTTTTTTCACAACCTTCTACAGTACTTCTTTCCTTTCTATTTCATTTTCAACCAAACATATCAAAGAAAAATAAAAATCAACTTAACTTCTTTTCTTTTCCTTCCTTTCTTTTTACTCTCTTCCTTCCAATCAAACAAAATCTTAATGAACATATATGCACTTAACTTGTACTACAAGAAAAATCGCTTTTAATGACCATTAATTTTAATTTTAGTGACAATAAAAATAGTCGTTAATACATTTACCGGCAATTAGGCATTAGCCGTCTTATGCTTTGTCGTTAAAAGATTTTAGCGGCCATTATAACTTTTGCCGATAAATTTCATTTTAATGGCCACAAAGAACCTATATATTTTAGCGGCTATTTTTTCGACAATTTCTATGACCACTAAAAAGAATTCTAAAATTGTAAAATTTTTTACTTTTAGTTGCCATTAATGGTCGAGTAGAAGCTTGTCATTCCTCACTGGTCGCTTTTTCGTAAAACTCGCGTTGTTCACCTGAGACTCCATCACCATTAATAATACTTCTTGCGCCATTGAAAAATTGAAACAGAGAAGGAGGATGAGGAGAATAAGAAGAAGTTCGTTGCAAATTTGTTAGGGGCGGTGGTGCTGTGCTGTAATGCGAGGGAAGCGAAGGAGCTAGCCAACACAGCGAGAGTGAGAATGAAGCTAAGGGTGGCTCAGTGGCGGCAAAACACGAGTGAAAACTGAAAAGGAAAAGAAAATTCATCTAGGAAAATTAGGGGAAAAAAAAGAAACTAGCGGCAATAGATCTGTAGCCACTAAAATTTTGTAAAAATTTGTTTCGAAAAGACCTTTTCTTCTAATAATTTAGTGGCAATAATGATAATTGGCATTAATTGCCATTATATTCATAGTAATAATGACTAATATATAATTGCCGTCAAAACATAGCTTAAATATAAGAATTAATGGCCATTATACTATTGCTGCTAAATGTGATTTTTCTTGTAGTATTGCTATATGCATTAGATTGGTTGTTAATCTTGCAATGAGACAATTATTGACTAAGGGTGCAAGGACCTTGTCACACGTTGATAAAAGAATTGGGGCCAGATTGTACAGTTTTTTTTCTCATCAAGGGTCTCATGGTCCAGCAGAAATTTTGTTAAACATCAGAAAGGGTATCCACTCTTTAATTAGTTGAAATGAATAAGATACTCTAACATATTAGGTATAATTTAACCCTGTTTTTTCAAATTATAAGAAAAAACTATTCATTCTATAATTTTCTTTTTTTTTTTTTTCCCTTAAACCAGATATTTATTAAAGATTTTTATTCTTATACATATTGAAAATATAAAGAATATATAGAATGAAGGAAAAAGAAAGAGAATAAATAATTTGTGGACCATTGTTTTTTCTTTTTTTTTTTTTTGAAAGAGAGGAAAATTGAATAAATTACTCAAGAAAAAGTATTGTTAATTAATAAAAACTAGTTAATAATTAGCTAATTTTGTTTTTTTTTTTAAATAGAACATTTAAAATTTAAAAACATAAAATATATAATTTAAATTTTTGACTGAATTTTTATTAATCACCTAACATTATTATTTAATAAATTACACTAAATCTATATATTCTATACTTCTGCAATCTTCACGTGAGTTTAAACTTTTATTAAATGGCTCCCATCACAAAAAAAAAAAAAAAATTAAAAAATCTCAAAAGAAAAAAAGATTGAAAAATAAATTGTAAGAGACAGAAGTGTATTATGCCTGGCATGGTAGTGGACGTACGAGTCGGATTCAGACTTTCCGTTGACGAATTCAGAATTTGCCCCAGCAAATTTATTTATATATTTTTTCTGAAAATAGCAATCCGTCCCAACGTTTTTAAAATTTTAATTCACACCGTCGATGAGTTGTAGCTTGTATGGCATTATCCCCTTCTCCATTGTAAGAGATTTCAGTAGGTTCATACCTTCTCTTAGAAACTAAAAAAAAATTAATTCACCCCAAATTTTGAAAAATTAATTAAATCAGCAAAAACTAGAATATTCTTGCTAATCACACATGTGCCTCATTATTTTTTAGCCTAAGATGAAAGCAGGGGTGAAGCTTGGTATGAACCAAGGGGGCAATGCCCCCCAAAATTATAATTTTCATTTAAAAAGTTTTTTTTTTTTAAGTAATAGCTGTCCTTCCCCTCCCAAATTATGTTATATGCCCCTCTTTTAAAAATAATATAAGTCCAACTTTTAAATTTAAATATAATGTAAACCCAACTATTTAAAAGCCTAAAATAAAATATAATATTTAATTTATTTAAAAAATAAAATAGTAAATAAACCAAATTCTATTATTTCTTTCACTTTTTTCTTTCTCACTTTCAATATGGACAACACCTCATTGAACAAAGTTTCATACTGAGTAAACAAAAAAAAAAGACAATGTTCTCTTTTTTTTAATCTTTTTTATTTTATTGGTTAGTGACATTTCGTTTTTTATACTTAATTGTTATTTTTTTAGATTAAAATACTATTCTTCTTACAGGGATTAGGTTATTTTAAAAAAAAAAGCTTATGTAATATATAGATATTTTTATAATCAACAAAAAATTGAAAAAAATTAATATGTCTTTTGTTTAATTGAATATTAAATATTAAATATATATATATTAAAAATAATAATATAAAATATTTTTAGTAATTAGTCTAGTTTCGTCCCTCCCAAAGAATTCGTCTACCTTGGCCCTCGATGAAAGCCAATTATTACTTTATAAGGAATCTTACTCATTTGATTTGATCATCGTCCAACCGAAGCTTTTTGAAATGGATAGAATTTCTAAACTAATTTTATAATACTCAATAGTTACCACCTTAAATGATTAAGCCAAATCAATCACACATTAATTATAGTCACTCAAAAAAAAAATCACATATTAATTATATCGGCCATTTCTATTATAAAAAGGATACCTGACATTATCGAAAACAAAAAACGAAAGTCATTTCGGCAAGCCGTCTTCAATTTTATGTGGTTATAAAACCCTTCTTATTAACTAGAAAGTAAGTTTTGTTCTTAACGTGCGGCAGCAAAGGTATATATATAGATGTTGTTAGCAGGGGGCAGATCTAGGAATTCAATAGAGGAGGGAAAAAATTAAAATTTTGATCGATAATTAATCATGAAGTAGATGCAAGAAGAAATTTTTTTTTTTACGTGACATTATCTAATTAAATATATGTAAATTTTTTTAAGTTGTCAATATATTAAAATTAAATTCTTATAAAAATTAAGTGTTGTTGTTATTATAAAAAGTAAAGTATATATTTTTATACAATAATAGGTGTAAAAACAAAAAGAAAAAATAACGAAAAAAAAAAGAAAACAACCAAATAAAATAAAAGCCGATAATATTATTATAAATGTACAATACTATCGAAAAAAAATGTACAATACTATAGGACCATCACAATTTATTAATTTGGATCCAAAGTTAACCATCAAATTAAAAAATATGGGCAAAAAGCATATTATTGTACTACTGTACTGTACCAAAGGTAATTGGACTATTGGTTAAAATATTATTTAATATAAATTAAAATTGATGACTTTTAAATAGTTTTTATTATAAATTTTAAAGCTCTTTTTATATAATAATATGTATAAAAAATAAGTAGAAAAAAGAAACAATTAAACTAAATTAGAAACAAAAAATAAAAGTAAATAATGTAAATGTATGTATTGATAAAAATTTAAAATTATAAACTTATCAACTCTTTTTATACTTAGTTATCAAAACCGACTCGTCAATCAAACCGTTCAGGTCATCGGGTCATTGGGTTAGGGTTCAACCGTCTGGTCAATAGTTGAACCGTTGTTGCGACGAAATCTTATGTCACAATCCGGCAAGTGAACCGAATCAAGTAATACCACTTGAGAGTGGATATCGTTCCCTCAAGGAAAGGTGGATCAAGCAATATTCTTAATCACTTCTCTAAGTAGATCAAAATAACTAATCAAAAGATTAATATGAAATTAAAGAAAGAAGCAAATAAGAACCATGCAACAACAAGTAAACATATCAAGAAACATAATCTTTAATCACTAATTAACAAGAACAATTATCAAGAAAGGAGGAAATGCAAATGTAAAGAGCAAGATCAAAGAATTGGAGATATTCATCACTAATTTCATAAGCCAAACATTCACAATTCAATTTCTGCAATTATTATCAAATCTAAATGAATCCTAATATAACTAAATCCTAATCTCTTAGTGATCTAGTTTCATCTTTATCCTAATTAATCATCAATCTC
>JASCZI010091060.1:19661-31130 GCA_036250425.1 Stylosanthes scabra | reverse complement strand
TCCATAAAGAAAAACCCTAGTCAATGCTTGTGCTGTAATGTTTTGGGGAGACGCTAGAGTGAGTAAATCCGAGGGGTGCTTCATCACCTGATAACTTGGACCAACTTGGACGGGATTATCGATTGAAAACTTAATCTAAATAGCTACCTCAACGACAAAGCAGTTAGAGTCAAAATGCCCCGAAAGGGAAGAAAAATCATATCTGGAAAGTAATTAGCAAAATAAAGAGCTCTATAATATCATCTATGTTTGAACTCAAAAGATGAAAGGAACTTTGAAAGATTACAGAAAGGAAATTCAAAGAAAAGTCAAGTTTCCGAAAATTGAGAAAACACACTCTCTAATCAAAAGCTTTCCCAAATTTCTTTTTGAACTTAACAGAGTAATCCCATACTTGTTTGAGGACAAACAAGAATCTAAGTTTGGTGTTGTGATGCATGAGCATCATTAGTGATTTTAATGATTCATTTCTTGCAAACTAAGTAACAATTAGTTTAATACTCAATCAAATTCATCATTTTTCATCATCATAGCTTGGAGTATTTGAATTCAATGACAATTGCAGGAATTGCAGAAGATTAACAAAGAATTAGAAGATAAAGAATTGAAGAAGAAATGATCAAAATCAAGGCAAGACAATCAAAAGAAGTGGAGGATTAATTGAAGAATTATTTGGTGATTTTTGAAGAACTTGAGATCACTTCCAATAGCACCTCAAAGTTAGGCGTTGGAAACGCCATGTGGGGCGTTCAAAACGCCATGGGGCATTGGAAACACCAAGCCGAGCGTTGGAAACGCCAGCTCCACGTTCAAAACGCTAGGATCAAGTCTCAACGGCCAAGCTTCCATTTCCTCTCATGCTTGGGGCGTTCTAAACGGCCAACTAGGCGTTGGTAACGTGGGCATGTTTTGAGCTACTGGAAGGTGCACCTAAATTGATTTAATTGGTGGATAAATCAAGGAAAATTAGGAGATGTAATTGGTTAAATCAAGGGCTTAATTCAAGGGATAAATTTGTAAATTGATTAGTAAAATCTCCTAGAGATAAGATAGAAATTAGATTAGTTGATTTGATTGGATTTGGATTTGATTTGATTTAATTTTGATTTTAGATAGATTAATTAGTATAAATAGGTTTCTAAACCATTAGGGTTGGTAACCTAGCACCTATGTAGAGTTTAGATTGTTATTTTTAGAATTATGTCTAGCTAAACTCCATTGTTGAGGATGAGGAGTTCTGTTCATCCCGGCATAGCTTACTAATTCAAGTTTTCAGTTTTCTTCAATTTCAAGTTTTGATCATAATTCAAGGATTAAGTTTCTGTTCTTCATTAAGGAGTTGAATCACTGAGAGGTATTATTCTTCTATGTGTTTTGATTGATTAGGTTTGAGAGAATTTTAATTGATCATAATAAAGGTTGGGACTTAATTCTCATTACTTATTAATTGAACTAGAGATAGGGATTTAATAACTAATGCAACTTGCTCTCTGTTAGAACTTTCAATAGGTTTAGAAATAGGTTGAGTATGTGACATATAACTTGATCTAAAATCACTATTGAATTCTAATAAGAAATTGAATCTGTTTTGTGCTTCACCTCTTTTCTTAATTGGTTAATCAAGAGATTGATAATTGGTTAGGTTTAGAGAAACTAAATTACTAAGAGATTAGGGTTTAGTTAATTAGGATTCGTTGGGAATTAGATCATACTTGTTAGAGAAGAAACTGAAGATTAGAATTGGTAGCTTAGGGTAAAACATCTCCAAATCCTTAACACTTTCATTCACTGTTTTCTCAAATCTCAATTCACTTGCACGTTACATTGTTACTTCACTGTTTTAGGTTTTCACAATTGCATTACAACTCTCTCTGTTTTGTGATTTTGTCTAGTCAATAAGGTTGGTTAGATTGTACTGCTTGTTCCGTGAATCCTTGTGGGAACGATATTCACTCACTGTGGTATTACTTATACAATTCGGTATACTTGCCGAGTTTAGGATTGTAAAATCCGTGTCAAGGAGGACGGTGACATGCTAAAGAACAGGACCACTCATACTATGGAAGGTAATTGGGAGATAGAGTTAGCACAGAACATAACTAGAAACCTAAGCTTTAAAAAGAAATGAGAAGCAGTTGAGCAGCAATGTATTGTAGGGAATTGCAACTTAGCAATCATACCTGAAGAGGAGGAGAGCAAGTGCAAGCGCAGCAAGGAAAAAGCACTTGAAGACATGGCTGAGGAGGCGGGCCACACCACGCCCCACCCTGCGTCATGAACATCATCAGTTGGAACTGCCGCGGGTTGACGGCTCCTGCGACAGTGACAGAATTGGTTAGTATATGCAAAAATAAGAAGCTGTGTATTTTGTTCTTAATGGAAACTCATGCTAGAAGTCCAGTTTGTGATAGGATAAAAAGAATGCTCAAGTTTGAACATGTTTTTTGTGTAGAACCGATAGGTATGTCTGGTGGTCTATGCTTACTATGTAATAAGAATGTAGATATTAACTGTTATGCTTGGTGTCAGAACTACATTAAGGCTACTGTCACTGCTAATTCAAACGTCACTTGGCAAACAATATTTACCTATGGCTACCCGAATCCCAGAACTAGAAGAAACATGTGGAGAGATCTATCAATAACAGTAAGCAACATTACCGAGCCAACTCTGCGTATCGGGGATTTCAATGACGTAATAGCACAAGAGGAAAAAGATGGTATGCACCCGCAATCACAGGCCCAAATAGCCAGTATTAGAGAATTCCTAGATACGAATGCTCTCATGGACATAGACTTAAAAGGAGCCAAATTCACATGGTTTAGTAATCCGAGAAATGGATTCGTGACTAGAGAGAGACTTGATAGAGCAATGGTGAATTGGGAATGGAGGCTTACCTTTCAACATGCAAAACTGACTGCTCTTCCGGCTGTCACCTTTGATCATACACCCATTATTCTTGAACTAAATCCACCTGAAAAAAGGGAGAAACATTTTAAGTTTGAAAAATACTTGACAGAGCATGATGAATGTGAAAATGTGGTGAGGAGTGGGTGGAATAGAGCCTCGGTCAGCTCAGAAAATGTGTGGCAATCAGTTTCATCAAGAATTGACTCATGCAGAATGGAACTAACTAAGTGGAGCAAAGCCACTTTCAAACGGACTGATAGAGAAATTGATAAGCTGAAGGATATCATTAAAAGGCTGCAACAGAACCCTTTGATTGATGAAGCACAACGTCAAATCCAGGAAGCCAAAGTGGAATTGACAAAACTATGGAGACAAGAGGAACAATTTTGGGGCCAATGCTCTAGAGTAAAGTGGCTACAAATGGGGGATAGGAACACAGCGTTTTTTCATGCTACCACTATACAACATAGAGATAGGAATAATATTTCCAGGCTGAAAGGACAGAATGGTGAATGGGTAGAGGGGGATTAAAATTTGCTTAATGTTGCAGCTGATCATTTTTAGAGATTGTTTACATCAACAGGTATCATAGGACTGCAGGGGTGTCTTGAGAAGATCCCCACAAGAATCTCTTCTCACATAAATGAACAACTCCAATCTGAAATTACGGAGGACGAAATTCAAAAGGCAGTTTTCACTATGGGAGCTTTATCAAAGGCATTAGCAGCACATCAAAAGTGAGGTATGCTTGCTGGTCAAATATTTTTTTAAGGAAGGGATCCTCCCTTCCACTTTTGGTGAAACTACATTAGTCTTAATCCCCAAAGTTAAAAGTCCATAAACACTGAACCAGCTCCGCCCTATTAGTTGTTGCAACTTCATATACAAAATCATCTCTAGAGTAATGGTAAGCAAGTTGAGAGGCATAATAGGTATGATCGTATCACCTATCCAGAGTGCTTTTATAGGAGGCAAGCTAATACAGGACAACATGGTAATTGAGTAGGAGTTGTTTCAAGCGTTGATTAGAAAAGACAGGAAAGCTTCAGAATACTTAGCGGTGAAGATTGACATGAATAAGGCATATGACAGGTTGGAGTGGGATTTCCTAGCAGCAATTCTACAAGTGTTTGGTTTAAAATCAGCACTGGATTCGTCTTATCATGCAATGTGTAAGCTGCGTCAACTACAAAATCAAGATCAACGGCAAGTTGTCTAAGGTAATAAACCCTCAAAGAGGTCTTAGGCAAGGTGATCCGCTTTCTCCCTACCTGTTCATTATTGCAGCTGAGGTATTCACTGTATTGATGGAAGATGCAAAGCATCAAGGGAGAGTATCAGGGGTTTGATTGCACATAATGCTCCGAATCTTACACATTTGCTATTTGCGGAAGATTGTATCCTATTCTCTAAAGCGAATGTCGAGGAAGTATATCAGCTAATTTCCATTGTGAACCAATATACTCACGCATCAGGACAAAGAATAAACACAGAGAAGTCTGGAATTGTATTTGGTAATTCAATCTCAATTCAGGATAGAGTAGACATTGAGGAAATTTTGGGAATAGGCAGCTGGGATAATCTCGAAAAATACTTAGGACTACCGGCAAATTCGGGGAGATCAAAGAACAAAGCACTAGAATAGATTGAAGAACGAGTCACGGAAAAACTGAACCAATCCGGCAAAGAGGTATTAATCAAATCAGTAATACAGGCCATTCCGGCATGATGGAAAGGCGTTCTAGGCGTCACAAACAAGTTTAGTTCGAGATTCCCTTGTGTTCGTGAGAACAAGAGATAGATCGACGTAGCGGAACCCAAACAAGTTATGAATGTGAGCTAAGAACGTTCCGTCAACAAAAAGGGGTCACAGAGTTTGCAACTAAGTTAAAATATCGAGTACGAGACTCGGGTCGTTCTCCCTAGGAATTGAAAAATTGTGGCTTGTGCGTGGCTGTGAAAATGGTGGTTGCAATTTGTGTGTGAGTTAAGAGCAAAGAACAAAAAGAGAAAATAGATGATAATAAGAGGTGCTTGGTCATGAGTTAAGGTATTGTGTGTCCATATCAACACCACTAATCCCAGTTATAGATGGTTGCCACGTAAGCCATGAAGCCACACTCTGTCTAGAGGTCGAGTGGGTGGAATTAACCCCGTCCCATAAGTCCTAGGACACTCATTTAGTGCGAAGGTCCTAGGTCTTTGGAACTTGAATAATCCATCAAGTTCACCTCATTAAGAACTCAATCATCACTAGCGAAAGCCTAGCGTCAACGGAACAGTTTTAACCATGGGCTTAACCCATCTTTGTCCTTAGGGATTAGTGGCTAAAATCATCCACACCTCAACCCATGGCCAAAGCACAAGAAAACTACTCTAAAACTAAATCAAGAATTTTATCAAACACTTGGTGGGCATGAAGTAAAGGCATGATTATAACTATGAAATTAAACAAACAAGATGATTAAGAGAGTAGAAAGGCAAGAGAATCAACAACTACAACTACTAGAAGCATAAAGGAACAATAGATCATAAAATAAAATAAAGCAAGAACATAAACTTAACAATTAAAAAAGCTATATAGATGAGAAATAAGATGAAGAAACTAAAGATTCATTAACAAAAGAGTAAAGTATCCACAAATCAAACACAAAACAAGTAGTAAAATAAAAGATTGGTTGGTGATGGTGATCCTAGAATATGATGAACAAAAAGAAGAAACTAAGAGAAAATGGGAGAAATGGAATTCTTCCCAAAAACTCTCTAAAAACTATTCTAAGCTAATGAGCCCCAAAAGGGGTCTCTAAAGGGTGGTCATGAGTTATGGTAGCATCCCCCTATTTATAGGTATCATCTTCGCCTGAAATTCTCTTTTCATCCTTCAAAAATGAGTGCAGACCATGTAATGGCGCGCCCGCACAATGGTACCCGCGCGTCTGCGCCCTCAACACAGACTTCGTCGTTAAGCAAAGGGTGGCGCGTTCGCGCGATTTGGGGCGCGTGGCCGCGCGGTTAACGCAATTTATTATATGGACTATTAAATATCGTTGTGAAGCCCTAGATGTTAGCTTTCCAATGACTTTGGAACCAAGTCATTTGGACCTCTGTAGCTCAAGTTATGATCAAATTAGTGACAGGAGGTCATGATTGACAGTATTAGGAGAATTTCTGCGCACCGATCTTCGAATGCAAATTCGTCATAGAATCGCTTAGAACTGGAAGAAGTCTTCAACATGAAAGTTGTAAACATGGAGTTCATCTTTCCAAAGAGTCCAAGTTTGCTCCAATCCAATGACTATAGCTCCTTTTCTTCTCTTCGCACTCTTGCTTCTTTTGTGAAATCTCCGCTTTCGCATGCTTTCTCCAAACCATCCTTGCTTCCAATGTTCTTCTTAGCCTTTCTCATGCTTTTCTCAATCCCTATAAGTCTGAAATATACTAGCAAACATATCATTGCACCAAGAGGGAGAAGATTTAGCAATTTATATGCATTTTGAAGGCTAATTTAACATATAATCATTTATAAGCACTTTCTAGCAAAAGATAGAAAACATGGTCATTCACTAGCAATTGTGTGCAAAAGTATTGATGAGGTCTGATGAGGAGGTTTTTAATGATAAATTTCATACTTAAAAGGATGCCATCATCAATACTTTTTCATATATTTGCTAGTGAATGACCATGTTTTCTATCTTTTGCTAGAAAATGCTCATAAATGTAAATGACTATATGTTAAATTAGCCTTCAAGATGCATATAAATTGCTAAATCTTCTCCCTGTTGGTGCAATGATATGTTTTCTAGTATATTTCAGATTTGTGGAGGTTGAGAAATGCATGAGAAAGGCTAAGAAGAACATTGGAAGCAAGAATGTTTAGAGAAAGCATGCAAAAGAGGAGATTTCACAAGGAAGAAAGAATGCGAAGCGGAGAAAAAGAGCTATAGTAATCGGATTTGAGCAAACTTGGACTCTTTGGAAAGATGAACTCAATATATACAACTTTCATGTTGAAGACGTCTTCCAGTTCGAAGCGATTCTATGACGAATTCGCATTCGAAGATCAGTGCACAGAAAATCTCCTAATACTGTCAATCCTGACCTTCTGTCACTAATTTGACCATAACATGAGCTGCAGAGGTCCAAATAATTTGGTTCCAAAGACATTGGAAAGCTAACATCCAGAGCATCGCAACGATATATAATGCTCCATATAAAAAACTGCGTTGACCGCGCAGCCGCGCCACCCTTTTCTTAATTACGAAGTCTACATCAAGGGCGCGGGTGCGGGATGGACATGGCGCGGGCGCACCATTGCGAGCTGTCCACTCAATTTGAAGGCTAAAAAGGTAATTTCAAGCCAAGATGATGCCTATAAATAGTGGGATGCTTGATACACTCCGATCTCGGCAAGTGCACCGAATCGTACAAGTAATACCACAGTGAAGTGGGTATCGTTCCCACGAGGAATAAAGGACTAAGCTATACTATCTCTCAATTTATTCTAATCAGATCAAAATAAAACTTGAAGTGAGTGATGTATGTAACTCGAAAATAGCATAAGCAAGAGAATAGAAAATTTACTTGTGATTAATGTAATGGAATGAGATGTCAAGAGCTTCGGAGATATTTTTCCCTTGAGGCCCAATGCATACATTTGAATACTAATTCTAGGTTCTCAGAAATCAAGCACAACAAATCTAGTATAACTAAGCCCTAATCTCTTAGTAACTTAGTTTCTATTTACCTAATCAAAAACTAATCTCTTAGTCAATCAATCAAATAAATAGGTGAAGATCTAAATCAGATTTTTAATCCTTATGATTCTCAAAAGTGATCCTAGATTAGATTAAATGTCACTCTATCCAAACTAGTTCTAATCCAATTTTAACCCACAGAATTATTAGTTGCATAACAATTAACTTGACTATCTCTAGTTAGACTTAATTGATTATGTGATTCAATTTCCAACTAGCATAAACTAATAGATCTCTCAATCTAATTAATCTAGCCCTAGACAAGTTAAGAACACCTCTCAGTGATTCTAAACTATTAGGATGAAGAATAGAAAATTAAATCATGCATAGAAGATAACTGAAAATACCTCAATGAATTAATAATCGAACGTACATAGTGACTACCTCATGATGCGTGAACAGAGCTCCTCACCCTTAACAATGGAGTAGTTTAGCAACTCATGATAAAAACTAGATCTGAGAATTATGAAAAGTAAACGTTTGTGTCTGTGCTGAGTGAATTCTCACTCTTTTGTATCCTATCAATCTAGAACTAATTTACAAATCAAATTCAAATTAAATCTAATCTATTCTTAATCTAATCCTAATCTTATCTTTTATGGTTACAAAACTTTATCTTCTTCTTTTTGATCTTCAATCAATCTTATCTTCAATCTTCTAATTATGCCCCTGATTAGTGGATGGATCTGAGGCCTTAATGACATGGATTGGATTGATCTTGATGAAGTTTGGACGTTTCTTCTTGCTAACCTCCATGTATAATGCCAACATCCCCACGTATAACGTGGGGTCTCTGTCCAAAGATGCCAATTACTCACGTATAATGTGAGGGTGCCCACGTTATACGTGCGCTCTCTGTCAAGTTTGTGATTTGGCTCTTAATTGTGACGTATAACGTGGCATTCCCCATGTATAACGTGGGCTCACTGGATAAGAGAGAAAAATTACCCACGTATAACGTGGGTTGCTCACGTATAATGTGTAGCCTCTGTCCAATTTGGCGATTTTAGAGCTAATTCCCACGTACAACGTGGGCTCTCCACGTATAACGTGGAGCTTAACACTTAGAATTTTTCTCTTTCTTCTCTGCTTCGTTCTTCCATCTTCAATCCTCTTTTATTTGATCTTTAATCACCTAAAATCCTTTGTGAAACACTCTATAAACATAAACAAAACTCAAAAGAACATTAAGTTTGTTTGATTGACAATTTGAGAGCATAAATCACAAGAATAATCATATAATTAAAGAGGAATTGAAACTAAAAACAACCAAAAATGCATACGCATCAATGCTACCACAACTCATTACCACCATTTTTTAGGCCCTTTTTGGGTGCTCATTAGAGAGTTTTTGGGAGAATCTCCATTTCTCTCATTTTCTCTTAGTTTATTTCTCTTGTTCATCGTCTTCTAGGATCACCATGGTTGTTAAACTCTAGTGTTAACTCTTAAACTCTTACGAGTTTAGGTAGTACGAGTTTAGGTAGTGGAATCGAGTCAACTCGGCACTAAACTCGCACCTCGGTAAACTCGGCTGAATTCGTGTAAACTCGGGTAAACTCACATAAACTCGCTCAAACTCACAAGTTTATGAGCGAGTCAACGAGTTTGAATTTGACCCAATTTTGCCCAAAACAACGTCATATTGCCAAAAAAAGAAGACTTTCCCTTAAGAGTTAGAGTTGCAAAATTGTTGACTTACTCACACACACTCCTTTTTGCATCCAATTTGTGCATTGTGTGTTATATGTTATTGTGCTTATTGCATAATTGATAATTGTCATTTGAATAATACATATATACAACTAGTTTATCTTAATATGTACTTTAAAATTAAAATTGTTAATTTTAAATGCCTAAATTTAAGATTATGTATGATATATTTTTGTTTTTATATAATAGGTAAATTCGTACGAGTTTACGAGTTAACTCACGAGTCGAGTTTAGGTCGGCTTTACAAGTTTACTTAAACTCGCGAATTTGACAACCTTGAGGATCACCATCACCAACCAAACTTTTATGTTACTACTTGTTTTGTATTTGATTTGTGGATACTTTGCTCTTTTATTAATGAATCTCTAGTTTCTTCATCTTATTTCTCATCTTTATAGCTTTCTTAATTGTTAAGTTTATGTTCTAGCTTTATTTCTTGCTCATCAAGTTTAGTTTATTTCTTTCCCGTTTTATGATCTATTGTTCTTTTATGCTTTTAGTAGTTGTAGTTGCTGATTATCTTGCTCTTCTACTCTCTTAATCATTTTGCTTGTTTAATTTCATAGTTATATTCATGCATTTATTTCATACCCACCAAGTGTTTCATAAAATGCTTGGTTTAGTTTTAGAATAGTGTTCTTATGCTTTGGTCATGGGTTGAGGTGTGGATGATCCTAGCTACTAATCCCTAAGAAAAGGATGAGTTAATCCTTGAGTTAAAACCGTTCTGTTGACGCCAGGCTTTCGCTAGTGAGAGTGAGTCCTTAATGAGGTGAATATGGAGGTTTTATCCATATTCCAAAGACCTAGGTCCGTTGCACTAGAGTATGAGAAGCTTGGGACTTACGGAACGGGGTTAATCTACCCACTCGACCGTTTGGTAGAGTGTGGCTTCGCGGGTTACGTAACAACCATCCATACTTGGGATTAGTGGTGTTCATGGGGACACACAATACCTCGATCCAAGACCAAGCACCCATTTTTATCAGTTTTCTCTTAATCTCTCTTTTGATCTCTGTTCACACACACACAATTGCAACCCCCGATTTCTTAACAACCAAAGTCGACCCATGCATTAACTCGTTGAGAGAACGACCCGAGTCCCGTATTCGGTATTTTTAACGTGGTTGCAAGCTCTTGTGACACTCTTTGTTGATGGAACGTTCTTAGCTCGTATTCATAACTTGTTTGGGTTCCGCTACGATGATTTATCTTTCGTTCCCACGAATGCAAGGGAATCCCGAACTAATCTTGTTTACGATGCCTAGAACGGCTCTTATCAAGGTCCTCTCTTTTATCCTAAATTTCATCGTCAAAAACCTCCTCGTCATGACATATGCAATCAGTATTGCTCTATTTCCGAAGGGATTCTGCCAAAGACTGATCGCAAGAGTGGCGAGGTTTTGGTGGGCTTCAAGTGGCAAAGAAAGGGGTATTAGCTGGCAAAGCTGGGATAAATTGACTAGGAGCAAATTGGAGGGTGGAATGGGATTCAAGGACTTCTACACCCATAATATTGCAAGTCTAGCAAAACAAACGTGGCGAGTCATCAAGCACCCAAAGGCTTTATGGGTCCAGGTTTTAAAGGCTCTATACTTTCCCAACACTGATTTTCTACACACAAAGAAGGGCTGCAACAGCTCTTGGCTATGGAAAAGCATCATAGACGGAAGGGATTTACTATTAAAGCATGAAAGATGGATTATAGGAGATAGTCAACGCACACGGGTATGGACAGATAAATGGATTTTTGGCATGGACCGTGTTCCAAATTCTATGCACAATAGTGAAATCTGTTTTGTCAAGGAGCTTATTCGATGAAACGGAGAATGGGAAAAACAAAAGGTGCAATTGTTTTTCAGTCCGGAAATTAGTGAGAAGATCTTTAAAACGCCATTGAGGTGCACATACGGAGAAGACAGTTTCATATGGACACACACACAGAATGGGGAATACACAATCAGAACGGGTTATCAAATACTAAGGAAAGAAGCAGAATTGAATCACACCAAACCAACCACAAGTACTACCGGTTCTTAAATTTGAAAAATCATTTGGAGTTTACACATACCACAGAAAATAAAGGGATTCC
>JASCZI010091060.1:4890-19570 GCA_036250425.1 Stylosanthes scabra | reverse complement strand
AAAAAAAAAAAAAAAAAAAAAAAAAAAAAAAAAAAAAAAAAAAAAAAAAAAAACAACAACTAAACTAACACCTCACCATGTCCTCTATGCATGCAGGAAACAAAATCAACATAACATGCTCTACTACTATGTAATTGGACAACGGCCGCGTGGTTCGGAAGCCAAACACAAAGCTGCCCCAATATCTACAACGTGTCTACTTTAGGTAACTGGATCCTCAACTCAGCAAATCAGATGAAACAACAAATGGGGAAAGATTGGCAATCATACTTATGCAAAGTGACGTACATGATATGAGAAATTTGGAAGGCGAGAAACAAAGCAATTTTTGAAAATAAAACGCCGGATCCGAGGCTAGTCATTTTCAAAGCAAATACAATGGAACTTGAGTACACATAAACAGTCAAAACAGCAAAGGAAGCACCCATAAGCAAGCCATATGTGAAAAACAAAGTAATCTGGCACGCACCTCCACCAGGGTGGACTAAATGCAACGTTGACGCAACCTTCAAAGCACAGCATGAACTCAACTCAGTGGCGGTTGTGATAAGAGATCATGACGGAGAGTTAATCACTGCAGCATCTTCGGGAGTATCTGTTCATTCAGCTATTGCAGCGGAGGCAACTCAAATTAGCAAAGGAGCTTCATATAAGCAAAGTGGTTATAGAATCAGATTCCAAGGAATTAGTTCAGGAAATAAAGTCACACAATCCAATTTGGGAAATTAGGCCTATACTGGAAGACATATGGAAACTAGTGCAATCTTTACATGTGGTTTTACCTGGACCCCAAGGGAAGTGAATGAATTGGCGCATTGGACAGCAGCACTTCAACAATCATCATGTCTTGCACAAAATTGGGTGTCATCTCCTCCACTAATATTCTCGTCAATTTTGCAAAAGGAAATGAGAATAAACTATAGACCGAGCATATATTTCCCCTATCAACAAGGATCAGCAGTAAACATTAATCAAGTTATCTTGACACAAGCCCAATTTCAGAATTACTTCATCAGGCAGCACAATATCTTATTAACAGAGTCCTTCCAACAACAACACACAAATAACCAGAGCACTAATGTAACAAGTAGTCACAATGTGATAGCAGAGCAGGAGCAGCCGGCCACCCAAAGAATGCGGTCACAAGTGTCGGCCACAGCCGTTTGTAGTCGTACCTCACCTGCTCACGGATTTACGCGACGAAGATCTAGCTCTACCAAGGACTCCTCACCCGTCGCCGAAGGTTCAGTTTCATCTTCTCAGACCACCATGATTGAGATCGGAGCTGCCATTGGTGGACGGAGATCTACCTAGGACCACAAACAACTCACCAACCGATCCGACTGAGCAACTACTACAGGTATAACCACGGCGCTATACTGCTCAACTGCCGGTGGTCGAGGAAAGGCGAGCGTCATCGGCGGTTCTCTAACTCCATCAACCATCGCCGTTCAGCAACACAGCTCAACCTCCATACCATCGAGGAGAACATGGACCTTCAATGCTTGACTCGGGTTGGGAAGGGGATGGGTTTTGGGTAGGTGTTCTTGGGCCCTAGTGGCCATGTTCAAAAAAAAAAAAAGAATCAGAGACACTCTTTGAATTGTAACCATTGGCATAGCCTTTAATCATGGAGTTTCAATGTTATTTTCTTTTTTCAAATCTTGAGGTGGGTTTCTTTGCCAGAGATTTTTATTTCAGAGAGAATATCCCTTTTAATTTTCGTTTTTCAAGGAATTCAGTTTGGTTAATATGTGGCATCTTTGTTGAGATAAAATCATAGCCCAATTTGTAACCTTGCATATACATTTTTAAGAGATTAGAAACAACGTTTATGTTGACACCTATTGATAAACAAGGTATGGATTGCGCCCAATGATTACTAGGGAAATCTAGTGCCCAAATGAGACATGTTTAAAGCTGAAGAGTGAAAATGGGTACTTCAAATTTAGGTCCTGTTAAATGTTATATAAAAAACGGTGTATAGATGTGTTTCAACTTTCAACCTTCAAAAACATCTAAAAATTTCCCATTATTGGCTAACCAATTTATTGTATGGAAACGTCACCAGGGGTTCTTGAATGGTGAAAATTTCTCATAATTACCTCTTTCCTTTAATTTCATATCATATTCATCAATGCTATAGTTTTGATTACGGCGGATTGAAATTGTTTTTATTATAATAATTGTTTACATTACTACCTCTTTTCTCACTCTTCTTATTTGGCTATTGAAATTGTTCATTGATTGATTACGGTGATATGATTTTTTTTATAAGGACAAATGGTGACCAATTTGATATAAAAAAAATTTTTGAATCAAATTGATTTTAATCTCAAACTTTTGTGACTAAAAAAATAGTTATCCATATATTTAACTAAACAATACTATTACGAAACCAATATTAGGAAGCTAATAAATTTAATTAAAAGTTATCATCTGAGATAAAAAAATTTCAATCATGCTATTTGAACAAGTGGTTTTACTAACCAAGTGGAAAACCATGGAAACTTGCAACAACAGCACCACTCTCCATCAAAAAGAGCATAACACACACGCTCTTCATCAACACATTCTTCTTCTCCTCCATCTTCGTCGCCGTCGACTTCTTCTTCCTCCTTTCTCGTCATCATGATAGTCATCGTCTTCTTTTCACCTTCATCGTCGTCTTCTTCTTCTTCTTCTTCTTCTTCTTCTTCTTCTTTCATGTCTGCAACTTTTTCTTCGTTTTTATTGTTGTTGTTGTTGTTGTCGTTGTCATTGTTGTTGTTGTTGCTGCTAACAATAACCTAGAATCCGCCGAAATAATATTCTAAACTCAACCGAAACAATAATCCAGAATCCACCGAAATAATATTCTAAACTCAACTAAAATATAAAGCCACCAAGAATCCACCGAAATATAAACCTAGAATCCACCTAAATATAAACCTAAAATCCGCCGAAATAATAAGAAAACAACAGCAACACGTTTACTCATTAATTCACAGAATCCACCGAAATATAAACCTAGAATCCACCAAAATATGAATCTAAAATCCACCGAAACAAAAGAAAACGAACAAGAAAACAATGTCAGTGAGATCACGCAAATCAAAACGAAATCTAACAACAGAGCAAGAAGATGAAATCGAATATCAAAACTAAGAACGTTAAAGAATTGAAAATCGAACCTACCTTACGCAAAAAAACAGAGAATGACGCGAGGAATGATGTAAAAGAAGAACGATGCAGAAAACATTGACAAATCAAGGATGACGAAGATGAAATCGAAAAAGTAGCAGAAAACATTTGAGAAGGAGAAGAAGAATGAAGTTGAGAAAAGAGAGAACGAATGAAAAATAGAAACTGAAATTGGTGCTAATAGTTATTGTTATAATAAGGAGAGTGAGGCGCATGGTGAAACTTGAATGGTTAACCACTTTGTTGATAAAACCACTTGGTTACCAAGAATTATTCAAAAAATTTTCATTCAAAATTAAAAAAAATTAGCATATAACATTTAAAAAATTATTATTTAAAATTTTTTAAAAAAAAATTATCATTCGTATCTGATCTAACATGACCACCACCGCCAATTCAATTGCCTAACCTCATCACCACCACAACCTTAGGAATGAGAAGAGTGGAAGAGAACAGAACGGACCTTCTTGCAAGTGAGGGGAGAGGCCAAGAAATAAACGCAATCGGAGTTGCACATCAATAAAGCTTCGTCCATAGTTGAAAGAAAACAGAAGAGGCTAATAAGGAAGAAGAAGAAGGGGAATGGGATCAGAGTTTCATCGACTTTGCAAGTTTGGAGGGAGAAGAGATCCATCGCACATAGGAGGATGATGAGTGATGACCATCATGATGTCACGCAATGTAGTGGGTGAAGAGGGTTAGGTAAGGTTAGGATTTTGGGTTTCCATTGGCTCCTAAATTATATGCTTCCAAGAGTTTCTCTCAACTAAAAGTGTTAGTAAAATTTATGAAGCGGCAGTGCCTAGTGCTTTGGCAGGAAAATAGTAATCAAATTCTTTTTTTTTTTTTTTGATGTACTCCAAATCTCAATTACATTAACTAAGTTGCTTATATAGCCACTGACTTCTAAATACGTGGGCCTTATTATCACTCAGATACCTAGCCTCCTCTACAAACACCCTCTTCCCCCTTAGGATCAAGTTATCCAATTCTGATAAAACCTCTAAAGAGGTGTTCACAGGTCCGGTCGGATTGGATTGGTTCGGTTTTGTATTTTTTTTTACGGATCTTGACCAATCCAAACTAGATCCTGGAATTTATTCAGATGGAATTTCTTCAAATAAAAATGCAGAGGATTTACAACTATTTCTTTAAAAATCAAGATGAAAATGACATATCAAATTCTTAATGTCATTCAACTGTTGAAACTATCTAACAAAAGGACCGTTGTTGGTGGGTTCTTCCGTTGGCTCGACATCTTTGAAATCCTGCCTATTTTGATGCTCCACATCATAAGTTGCGTGTACTCCCACAAAAATGTAATACAAAAGCATAAAGCCAGTGCAAAGGAAGAACCTCCAGAAAGCATCAGGTTCCAATGAGCCTATCAAGAAGAGGTTGGTAGCAATTGACAGAGAAGGCAACCATGGAACGAGAGGAACACCCCAAACCTTTGGAGTTCTCTGCTTGGGAAGTAAGCTCATTGCTAATGTACCTAAAAGCCATACAACTGCACACACCGTATACCCAATCCAACCCAGCTTCTTGGAGCTCCAAAGAGCAGTCCCTACGGCAGAAGATGCAATGATCACGAACAAGCAGCCAAGAACCCTTGTCAAATCCTCTCGTGATGTGTTCTGTCTTACGTAGTACCTCCTTACTAGGAGCGCCACTGCCATGAGCATGAAAATAAAAAGAGTACTAATGGAGAAGACACTGGACAAAACGTCCAAGCTCGAGAAGAAGCCAACAATGGAACTTAACAAAGTGATAAACAAGGTAGCATTGACAGGGGTGCCAGTTTTAGGGTGAACGAGTGCAAAGAAGGGAGGAATCATGTGAGACCTTGCAATTTGTGTCATATATCTTGCTTGCCCCATTGACCCAACAAGCAAGCTTGTGGTCATTCCTTTCAATGCACAGATACTCACAAGGTACTTGGCCCACTTCATTCCGATCTGAACAAACGCCACGGAATAAGCCGCATCTACATCGATCTGAGTGTAATTCACCATTGACACAAGCGCCAAGGCCATCAAGCAGTAAATCACAGTGATCATGGACATGGAACCAACCAAACCAATGGGTATATCCCTGCCAGGGTTCTTGGTTTCCTCAGCCATAGTTGCCACCATGTCAAAGCCGGTATAAGACCAATACACAACCGCGGCAGCATTGAACACTCCCTTCATCCCCATAGGGAAGAATGGCGTCAGGTTTGAGGCTTTACCATGAACAAATCCAACAACGACTATGAACACAATAACAAGAGTGGTGACAATGGAGCTAAGCCAATTCAGGATTGAGGTATTCCGAGTGCTGATCATTGCAACACCGTTGGCGATGAAAAGCACGGCAACTGCAATTGGATCAAGCATGTTGAACCCTTCGTGGAAGGAATTCACCCGGATCCGGAAGAAATCCGAGTCGTTCTTGATCATACTGGCAAAATAAGAGGACCACGAACGGCCAAGGCCGGCGGCGCCTACAACGGCCTCGAGGAGGATGTTTCCGGCGGCAATAAAGGCAATGAAGTCACCAAGCTCGATTCGGAGGAAGGAGAAAGAGCCACCGGCAACGGGGACGTCGACTGCGAACTCGGTGTAGCAGAGGGCGGAGAGGAGGGCAGAGAAGCCGGAGATGGCGTAGGAGAGGACGATGGCAGGACCGGCGTCGGAGCGGGCTTCCTGGCCAGTGATTACGAAGATTCCGGAGCCGACAACAGAACCGAAAGCAAGCCAGGTGAGGTCCCAGGCGGTGAGGCAGCGTCGCATGGGATTCTCGCTGGCTTGAGGGAGGACTTTGAGCTCGTTGTTATCGGAGGAGCGGCTGAGGAGGCGATCCTTGAGACGGGGACAAGCGGAGGAGAGGGCGGTCCGGTAGGTGGTGAAGCTCTGGAAGGAGGGCTCCGGAAAGAAGTCTTGCTTGCTCCACCGCCAGTAGCTCCGGGTGCTGGTGGAGATGGGTGGTTCCTCCATTCCGGCGTAGCAGTTGAGGGAAGAGCGTAAAGGAAGTTTGTTTGGAGAATTTATGGGGTGAGTGATGAGAACTGAGAAATGAGAGGGGAGTGGAAGATCAACGTCCAGCTGCCAACAACCAGCTGTCTTCTACCGTTAAAGAAGAAAACATTTTGGGAAGATAAAAGAAATAAAAAATACCATTTTTTACTATCACCGAATAGTTACGATATCTAGTATACTAATACTTATACTGATATTGACAAGAGGATTTGCATAATTGCATTCCTTCAAATCCTTCTTCTTTTTCAAATAAATTTGTTTGGTAGATTAATAATGTATCGGAACAAAGGTTTGTCTAGATGCGTTCATTTTGTGACACAAATGGCATGTGCCATATTAATTCAATTCTTATGTCAACGATGTACTTCCTTAAAAACATGGAAATGTTAAAGAGCTCCATGGCATATGTTGGGTTAAGGTTAGGGGACATGGATGAGTAAGATATATGTTACATGAGAAAAGATTGTTGGCCAACATATTATTTTAAGTTAACTAGAAAATAGCCTGCATTGACACTTTTTAATACATTTAAATATTTTAGTCACAAATAAATATGCTACTTGATAGTTATAGTTATTTGATGACTAAAAATAATATATTATGCTAATTGTGTAACATTACTCATATTAGATAATCAAAATGAGGAAATAGTGCTCATTTAGTTTTTACAATTTGTAATTAAAATTAAAATGGCTTATAATCTTTTTCTTTATCAAAATGGTTTTCAAGATTTAATTTGCGTTTAAAATTCTCCTTTTAAACGATTTTACCTTTCTTTAATTTTTACTATGATTATAGGGAAAGTATAGGTAACCAATATTTTTTTAACCAATAAATCAGTCAATAAAAAATAGAACATCTGTAACTATAGTTTATAAAATGTTCACAATAAAAGAAATAAAACATTCGAACCCTAAAATAACCAACAATCAATAAAAAAAAATAGAATATCCAAAACCTATAAACAGAACATCCGAAACTTAATAAATAGAACATCCAATTTAAGTTGTTGGCTGATATTGGCTGAATTTTTATCGGTTACCTAACATTGTTGATGATTATAATATATCCATGAATCCCCTTAAGTTTATGACAATTTTAATCTAACCTTGAACATAAAAAAATTTGCTATCATAATTAAATAAAATAAAATAAATAAATAAATAAATAATTCATTTATTCAATCAAAGACCCCCTTAGCCTTAACCCTTTCTAACCCAAGTTCTTGGCCATCTTTGAATCAATAACAACAACCAAACCAGAGGCATACAAACTTCCAGAATAAGATAAGACAAATAAAATGGTATCATATGAAAGCCTAGAAGACATGATTTATCATATCATATCATCATACTATATAAAAACCTTGGATAATTTGCTCATTGAGTCTATCCACGTGTTCATCTTTATCTTCCATTGATACATGCAAGAGTATTGATGTATGTATGTTGTTCAACCTAGTCAACCTATGTGATCTACAAAGCTATTAAAAGGAATCCATAAATTGCGGATAGTGTCTATGTTTGATTGTTTGTTAACATTGTTTCTTTCATAAAAGTATCCTCAATACTGAATCCTATATGATATATAAAGCCTATTGAAAGTCTTTCAAAAAAAGCTAGCAATATTTATTACACAAATATCTCTTGAATATAGAATTTCCTGCATCTATCATCTGTATTCACATATAATAATAATAATAATAATAATAATAATGCTAAGGAACTAATATTAGGAGGTTATTAAGGAGCTAATAAATTTAATTAGAAATTATCATTTAAAATTGACCAAAGTTATCAACCAAAACTAAAAACAGTTATCATCTGAAACAGATAAAAATTATCATCCGAAACAGAATACAAATATCATCCGTAATCCTAAACCTTTACCAACACAATTATCATTCGAAATAGATTCAAATTATCATCCAAAAGAGAATACAGTTATCATCCGTAATTTCTGTAAGAAGAAGAAGAAGAAGAAGGAGGAGGAGGTGGCGGTGGTGCAGTAGAAGTGGCAGTGGCGAGATCACGCCAAGAGAAGAGGCGGCGGCGAGGTGACAATGGCTTCTTTGCGGAGAAAAGACGACGATGTAGTGACAGTGGGTTTTTCGCGCAAAGAAGAAGAAGAAACGCAGCGGCGGCGGCGGCAGTAGTATAAGCAAGGAGCAAGAAGAAAAAGAGACAGAGGCGGTGGCGGTCTTTGCGCGAAGAAGAAAAAGAGGCGCACCGACAGCAACACAGACGGGGGAGGATGAGGAAGAAGAAGAAGATCAGAGGCGGTGTCGGCGGTGCGGACGACAGCAACGCGGTGACAGTTGCAGGGTTGGTGCTCGAAGAAGAAGGAGAGGCATTGGCTGCTATTTGTTGCATATATGAGTTGGCTTTCTAGGGTTTCTCTAATAATAATAATAATAATAATAATGATGATGATATAATGTAATCTATCCCGATCCCTATCCCTATTATATAAAAATTCAATAGTAATAGACTAATAATCTCTATGCATGACAAGTGTGCAGTCTTCAAAAGCCTAGCACAAATTCGTTATTCTCCAATGAATTAACATGTGTCATTATCTTAGCGCATTTCATGAATACACCATTAAATTGAGGACCATATAAAAAAAAATAAGACAATGTTTTTGAATAAAATTAAATTTATTAATTTTAAATTAAAATTTTTAACCATTAGATTAATAAAAAAAGAATATAAAAATTTAAAATGAATATTACCATAAATTTTTTTTTTGAATTTCAAATATAATAAATGTATAGTTTTTTATGATAAATAAAAATATAATTAATTTATAGAAAAATTAGAGCAAATTAATTAAAATTAACATAAAAAAAGTTAAATATATACTAATTAGAAAGAAGGTTTCTACATAAAATAACCCTTAAAGAATATTCTCATCCACATTAAGGTTAGATTTGGTAAAGCTTTTCGGAGAGATGTTTGAGTTTTTCAAAAGTAAAGCATCTCATTTTGTTTTTGGTAAATAAAAAAGACAAAGTGTTTGTACTTGTAGCTTTTAAAAGATTGGGGTGCTTTTGAAAGTACATAAGAGGGAGCTTTTCAAGGATGACTTGTGCTTATCAAAATTAAAAAGTCTAATATAACCTTGTTAGTTAATAAATATCCACATTTTTTATTACATTTATATCTGTTATGGTCGTTTTAAAATTATTTTACCAAATACAATTGTTATTGCTTGTGCTTATTAAAAGACAATTTTTATTTCATTTTACCATATGTGCTACGATTTTTTAAGAACTATAATTTGAAAGACAACTTTCAAAAAGTAAAAGCTTTTTGATACATATTATGGTGAAGAGGAGAATAACAAAAAGAAGATAATTTTTCTTGATAAATGGTTGAATATTAATTATATAAAGTATTTTATTTTATTTTTTAACAAATTTTTAAAATAAAAATAATATTTCTTTTTATTCTATACATATTAAAAACTCTTCATTATAAAATTATTCCTAATATTTTAGGCAAGTCCATGTCATAATGAACCCTTCTATACAAAGAAAATCTCATCTAGTGTTCACAAACCTTAAATTTAAAGTGGAAGTTTGGTTTGGAGGGAGTTACAACAATATAATACCAATTGAAATTAAGTAAATATCCAAATAAGTTCATGATGTTTTTAAAATTTGATACTTTAGTTCCTCAAATTTAATAATATCCAAAATATTTCCTAATATTTATTTTTGTTGGATAATACAATTTTTTACTTACAATTATATTGGGTAAAAGATAGAATAATTATTAAAAAAATTTAAAAATTTCAAAACGGTACTTCAAAGGTCATAAAAAATTTTAAAAAGATACTTTGATTTTGTATATTTTTTAAAGGGAAATTATATTATTCGATAAACATAAATTTTAAAAGTTTTTTTAAATATTTTAAAATCTAAAAAATATTTACCCTTTAATTAAAAAAATATTTTTAAAACACTACCCTCCACTATCATCACCAGTTCACCACCATCTTTCACCATTATCATTACCATTCTCCACCATCATCGTCAACCATCATCATCAAAATTCAGAAGATAATCACAAAACAACTCCCAGATTACTATCCAGATCAGAATTTATTGTTCATGTTCCTAAAAAATAACAAAAAATTTATGAAATTTAATATCAAATCTCAGGTTCTGCCTATTGCAAGTAGATTGAGGGATCGAGACAACTAATTGGGGAGTCCGCCATTAACACAATGGATTAGGTTTCAGTTGACGCTTTATCTAGAGATTTACCTAGGTTAGAATAAATAAAATGGGAAGATAATATATACACTATACAGGATGGATGAATTTGCGATTGGGGATCTGGTTCGTTATAATGGGAAGGAACTTGGGGCTGTAAATTTGGCGGTGGTGATAGATGACGGTGTAGGATAGGTGTGAGTGTAGTGGAACAATGAGATTTAGGGTTTAGGGTTTTTGTCTCCCTTATATATTGATGATGGATGGTGGTTCATGAAGATGGTGGTGGTGGATAGTATGATAGATTGATGATGATGGTGGAGCATGGTGGTGAGAGATTGATGATGATGATTGAAGATGAAAAAGGATAAATTTGTCCATAAAATTTGTTTGGTGGACAAAAGGATGATTTTAAAACAATTGTGAACCTTGGGGACGAAATTGATAAAAAAAGACGTTAGGGACGAATCTGATTTTTAACTGTAATCTTGAGGATCAAAAGAATACTTAACCCATACATCTATCACCCATACACACTAGCTTAGTGTGGATGAAACTACACGTGGGAGAAAGCTGTTGCAACCTTGAGGCTCCAAATCGAGGTCTTAGCTTTGCTCCAAAGTGGATGCAAGTTTACTGAATATACGTTTCTGTGCGTTTTAAATTTTAAATTTTTTTTTCTCCTTCTTTTAAATCCTAAGACTTTCTATTTTCTATTTTCATTTGTCGTCACAATTCTCTAGATAATAAAATTACAGAGTAATTTATATATGTAGATGTTATCTTAGTATTTGTTATTTGTTATAGACAACAAAAAAAAATTGTTAATTTTATTTAAAAGAAGAGAGATAAAATAATATTATTTATATTTGTTAGTAATTTTGCACATGAGATTCATGTGCGTGCTCTATAGCTTAGGCGTGCTTTCTTCGCTTTGTTTCTTTTGTTATCTTTTCACCTACCTAAAAGCAATCCTGGTTACTAATAATTATCATTTATTGACATTATCTATGATCCACATGTTTCAAAATTTGTGTGCGTATAAAAACAAGGAATTGCACAACCTTTCCCTTCTCTCTCTAGAAAACGCTCTGACTTCTCTCTTCTTCTCTCGACAAGGAGCAAGCACCGGTGGAGGGTCGCCGCCGCTCAGCCAGGCGGTGGCCCTCCGTCCCTCTCAACTGCATCTATCTCTCTCTCTTCCTCTCTCTCTACTTTTCTCTGTTTCTCTCTCCTCCCTCTCCTCTTCCCCACCGTCTGTCTCTCCTTTCCCCCCCCCCTTTTCTTTTATGTCCCTTCCCCTTCCTTGACCATGATCTTTCCCTTCTTTGTCTTTAACTTCTTTTATTTTTTGTCTTTTCTTTACTGCTTTCAAAGAGCTCCAAATCTGAGATCCAAATTTGGAGCTCAAATAACCCTGTTTGTCGTTGCTGTGTTTTCCCTTATGTGGTGTTTTGTGTGTGCCTTTATGGATGATGGTGTTTTGAGAGTTTGGATCTTTGCAGAGAAGCACAGCAGTGGGGGGATGATTTTGTTCAAAAAAAGAACTTCAGAGCATGGAAGTATTAGTTTTTATGTGGAGAAGAAGAAGATGTATCTCAATGGGTTGCAGCGCATATGTGTAGATCAAGAAACGAAAGGGACATTGGATCCCAGTTTCTACCAGTTAAAATTCATCGGAATCGAAGGTTGCACCACCTCTCAGATCATAGTCCAACACTTGGGATATTTATTTTCCTTTTTTCGATGTAAAACTGCTATGTTTCAGTCATGTGTAAGTGCCGTTATGGCTATATTCGAATGAAATTATGTTTAATTGCTTTCAAAAAAAAATTGTGTGCGTATAACAGATCTATATTATACACAATTGCTTTTCCATTTTTTTAAAAAGCAAGCAAGATTATATGTTTATAAAATGGGAAGTTCTACCATATAGATAGAAAAAAAATATAATGTATAGTGTTAAGCACAGATGTACTGAACAATGATCCAATGGACCTAGGTCGTGAGAGGAAATAGACAATGAGAATGAGAGAGAGAAAGTGTTCCTTCCAAGGGGAAGCACTCGGAAGAGTCCGAGGGCTGGATCCGAAGAAGGTGATTGATATGATGAGAGAATAGCACTAGAATCCCAGAATTTGGATTATGAGTATTCTAGGGCTAATATGGGAGGTTAGGGTTTAGAGAATGCATACCTTGAGGGGGTGTTGCCCCCTGCTTATATAGTAGCAGGTGGTTAAGATTCGGATGGGATCTCTTCATGATCTCATCGAATCTTTTCCTCTTTTAGCTTGATCTTTTATCTTTTAGCTTGATCCTTGACTTATGGACCAAGTAAGTTGATTATTGATTTAATGGATTGGGCCTTATTGGGCCGGTCCGTAACATTGCCCCCACTCGGGAAACGAATGTGTTAATTCGGTTTCCGAGTAGTTTTGATGAACTTCCGACGGCCTTTTGTGTGGCGTCGACTTTGTCTTTTTTCTTCCGGCTGCTTACGTGTCAGATTGTTTGTGACATGTCGCTTCGCTTCTCTTTTTGGTGACGTGGCAGAGAGAGTGGTTACTTTTGCACGTTTTTCGAAAGGGAGAGTAGTGGGAGCGGTTTCCAAGGCCCATTTCGCGTTTTTCTGTTGTTCTCAAATGGTACTTCCTGCATTATAATTGCAGGTTTTTATTTATTTATAAAAAATCAGAAATGGGGAAGAAGAATGCGTGTCAAGACGTGAGGGTTCCTTGCCCTCTAGACGCGGAGGAGACCCGTCTCTATGGTTGGGTTGAGGGGGCCGTGCTGACCCAACCGTCCTTGGTTGGGAGCGATTCATTGCCTGAGTTCCGCCGCCACTACCCTCTGATGGAGGATTCAGGGGCGGAGGGGGATTATGTGTTGGAGGCCGCTGGGCCGTCCGATCGTGTCCCCTTCCGGGCGGGCGAGGACGGACCCCACTTCTTGTGGGAGTATCAGGAGTTGTTCACGCGTCTGAGGATGCGACTCCCATTCTCGGACGTTCAACGTGATGTGATGACTCGCTGTCGTGTCGCCGTCAGCCAACTGCACTTGAATGGGTGAGGCTTTATTCTTGCCTTCGAGAAAGTGTGTTTGCACTATGGCTTCCGCCCCACCATCAGACTCTTCTTCTATATTTATGATGTCCATTTCCCTCCGGGCGGTTATGGGTACATCTCCTTCCGAGCTCGCCAAGGCCGAAGGCTGTTTGATTCTTATGAAGAATCAATTCAGGAATTCAAATGACACTATTTCAAGATTCTGGCTGCTCCTGGAAAGCGAGTCTTTTGGTTGGATCATGAAAACAAGCCCTTCCCTTGGGTTTATTGGAATCCCGAAGTGAAGGATTTCGTTGTATACAATTTGGAGCCATTAGAGATGGCTGCCTTCAAGTTTCTTGTTTCTCTTCCGAGCGATTTGCTGAAGAAGAGCAAGTTTACTTGTAGGTTCATTTTGGATGGCTCTGATGCCGAAGTTGGAAAACTCCTTGGTAGAGAACTGTTGTCGTTTCTTTGTTATTACTCTTTATTGTTTTGCTTTGCCAGTGTCTGACTTGTTTCGATTTTGCAGACGACTTGTTGGACGTCAATATGAAAAGAACTAAACTTGATGACTTGATGGCCAAGATGGCGGATCCGGCTAGGATGGGTCCTTGTCCAGTTCTTCCGACTGGTCGCCTGTCTGCTACTGCTGCTGCAGCTGCTGCTGCCTTTGCTACGGCTGGCACTTCTACTCCTGCTGCTGTTGGATCTTCTCGTGAGGGGACCTCTATTCAAGTACCACCGGCTCCGGATGCTTCCGAAGCTAAGAAGGCGAAGAAGCAGCTTAAGAAACGTGAGCAGACTATGGTGGTGGATCTAGAGGACGAGCTTAAGGAGGATCCGGCTGCTGATTTGCAACGACAGCGGTGGAGGAAGAAGCCTAAGTTTGATGAGGCTTTTGAGAAGGCTCTCGGGGATGACGCTGCTTGGGAGCACAAGGTCGATCCGCTCAGGGTTGCTTTTCCGGAAGATTTTGACTATCGGAAGGCCCTTAATGCGGGCTTAACTTCTGCTCCCGTGAGGGAGGCTTTAACAAAGATGCCTCCGGAGCAGCTCCTTGGAGAGTCTTATCATTTACATGCCAAGTCTTTGGCCTGTCTCAATGTACTGTGAATATTGTCTTATGATATTTTTGGCTTTATTAGCTAGTGTTTGTATTATCTGTGTTCTCATGTTGTTTTGTTGTATCAGGTAGGTGTGGAAACCTC
>JASCZI010091059.1:10255-21481 GCA_036250425.1 Stylosanthes scabra | reverse complement strand
CTGAGAGTTCCATCAAATGCATAGCATATATGCAAAGTTTCCCTCGCTTTCTAGTTCCCCTGGATGACTCTATCAGATTGATCAATGTAGGAATATTGCGGGTGCTGTGGAAGCAAGCTAGCACCCGAAGCTCTGTGTCAGGATCCTTGCGTTGGATCATTTTATGCTCGTATGGTACTCCTCTTCGAGCTGGCTTATACACTGCCATAACTATTGGAGTTGTGATGAAGGTGGTGAACAATGCCATCAAAACACATATTGCAAATGCCTGATCATTCAATACCTTCATTTGCAAGAAACATGATTCGTTAAATGGTAAGAATTACAAGTCATCACAATGGATGGAAAGTAAATATAACTAGTTTACTGATATATGGGAACTGCTAGATTAAGAAACTGGGGAAAATAACATTTTATGACAGATTAAGATACCTTGCGATCCTTGCCGATGTTGAGAACAATGAGCTCCACCAATCCCTTGGTGTTCATAAGAAATCCAAGTGCCAAGGCTTCTCTAAAAGGAACTTTACATAACAATGAAACAGAGAATGTGCCAATGACCTTTCCAAAGCAAGCAGTGAATATAACTAGTGCTAGCATTCCCCAAGAAAGTGCTCCTCTTATAGTTGCCACATTAGTCTTCAATCCACTTGACACAAAATACAGTGGTAAGAAAAGACCTGTCACAATGTCTTCTATCTTCTCTGTCAACACCTCAGCAAAAGGACCATCCTTAGGAACAATTACACCTACTACAAATGCGCCAAAGAGCGCGTGGATGCCTATGGTATCGGTGACAAAGCTGCAAGCCAGGACTAGTGTCAAGGTAAAGCATATGTAGATCTCCTTCACCGGCTCGCCCTCAAGCGACCGCTTGGCCATTATGTTAAGAAATGGTCTAATGGTAAAGACAGCAAAGAGAACAAAAGCCGCACCACAAAGCAAGACCCAAATTGGAGTCAATGGGGAGGTTTTTGAGCCAGAGAGGGCTATGGCCAGAGCAAGTAGTATCCATGCTGTAATATCATTGACAGCTGCAGCCGACATTGCTATGCGTCCGACATCAGTTGTGAGGAGTTTAAGCTCGGCCAGGATTCGAGCTAGGACCGGAAAGGCTGTGATTGAGAGAGCAACTCCCATGAAGACAAGGAATGGTTTTGGATCAGTATCTTTGGAAACGGTGGCTTCCATAGCATATGATGTGCCAATTCCAAGTACAAAAGGGAATGTGATCCCTGCAAGGGCTATGCACAAGGCCTTAGCTCCGGTTTTTCGAATGGAATTAAGGTCTAGCTCAAGACCAACTAGAAACAAGAAGAATAAAAGACCAACATTGGCTAATGTCTCAAGAACAGTTAAGCTTTTCTTGGGGAAAACTGTCTTGAGGAATTTCTCATTTCTCCCAATTGCAGATGGCCCAAGTAGTATTCCACCCTGCATTAGAATTTTCAGGACCAAGAAATTTATGAAACAAAATTTAATTGGATATGGCAATGATCACCATGAAAAAAATCAAACTTCAATGTCACAGTTTCAAGGCATGGATGCATGCAATGGAGGGTCTAATTCATATTCATGAAAAACTTACAACAATTTCTGCAATGACTCTAGGTTGTTTGAGAGGCCTGCCAATGAGTGCAAGGAATCTGGTGAAGGCAACAACCAAACATATCTGAAGGATCAACAATGGAAGAGCAAAATCCAAGGGGCTTTCATGTTGGAATGCTCCATTGGATACAGCTCTCATTGGTGTTAGACATGTTGAAGAATTAGGAGTGGCCATTTTCAATGGATTCAAGCCTAAGTAATAACATTAAAAAAGAGAAAAGGAAAAAAGAAAAAGAAAATCCATAGAGACAAAGAGAAAGGTTGATATGCTATGTGCATGGAATGAGAAAAAATGTGTTGCTCCTATAAGTGAAAGGAGAACATGTGTCAACACTTGCTAATGTGACCAATTTGTGAACACACACACTAACGCAAATTTCTGATAGAATATAGCTGGTGATTGGTGAAAGATCAAAGGCAATGAACCTTTTGAGGTTTGCTTCTTTTACTATATATAGTATCTCTCTTATACGGGCTATATCTCTGGTTATGATGGAAAATTTTTCACTCTCTTATATATTAAAACAGATATTATATTATATGCCAGAATTTCTTGAGAGTTTCTATATAGTTAATCAAATGTATGGTTCAAATATGGCAGAATTTTCACACTCTTGTATATGAAAACAGTCAAACAGATATTATTGGCGTGTAAGGGGAAAAAAAAAAAAAAAGTAGTTTATTGTATTTGTTTGCATTGAAATACACACGTTAGAGTGAGTGATTTGAAAAAATAAATATAAATGTGATGTTACTTATTTTGGTTCTCAAAATTTTCGAGTATTGGAAGTATATAAGAAATATCAAACTAGAATGTTGGTGTGGCTTATTATTATTATTTTGGATCTTATGATAATGATTTTTTTTTTTATCGAACTCAAAATGCTAACAAATTCCTAATGAATTCATAAATTGCAGTTTTGTGGAACGAGACTTGTTATTGCTGGATTTTTTTTAAAAAAAAAAAACAAAAAATAAAATAATTATATTTTTTTGAGATTGAAAAAAAAAAAAAAAACCGTATTTATACAGGGCTAAATAGAAGAGTTTAGTTTTTGTCAAACTTAAATGGGCTCAAAAGAAAATTATGTCCGGATACATATATTGGATTTAGCACAAATAACCGCGTTTCTACACACACAAAAAAATGGGAATTTCTTTTTTTTTATCACAAATAATGGATTATTGATGTTTTCCTTTTATTTATGCAAACACTATTGGGGTAATTTTATACAATGTTTACTTTACCAAAATAAAATTATACAATTTTTTTTTGTGACAAAAATTATACAATGTTTAAAGTAATTTTAAAATTGTTTTAAAAAAAATTAATTTTGAATAACATAGAGTTTTGCAATTTTTTTTAAGAAATGACTATTATATGTAATAAATAAAGTAGTAGATTATGAATTTATAATTATTTTGTTTTTCTTTCTACAAAACAATAAATGTACTCCATTTGAAATTTTTTAAAGGGTATGGTTAATCTGATTAGCATGTTATTTTTAAAATCTAAACTATTTATATATAAAATATCATAAATTTGGAGTAAAAACTTTTTTAGTTAATAAATAGTACAATTTTTATTTAATAAAGAGTATTTAAAGATGTGTCAAAAAATAATGTATAGTCAAGCGGTGGATGTAATCAATAACTAGTACATAGTGGAAGAGATTTAATTATTATCTGAAAATGATGTTTTACTAACAAATAACAATATTCCCCACTTGATTAATTCTGATTAATTCTTGCCTGCAGCCTGCTGCCATTGTTGTTACTAAACAACAGAAAAATATATTACTTTTCCTTTTTTTTTAAAAAAAAATTATAGGAATCTTAAGGAGCTAACTTTAGCACAAAATTTGAGCCTGCAAATTTGTCCTCACATGCACTGCATCTTATTGAAAATTAAATTTAATTTAGTTCAGTTTATGTTTGCTAATCAATGAAATATTTATTATTAATTAAGTAAAAAATTATAACTATTAATAAAAGCGTTATTTCTTTTCTTTATAATTTCTCATAACTTCATCAAATATATATAAATTAAAAGATGGCACTCACAACTAATAAGATAAATCGGGATATTAAACTGATTATCAAATTATAAAACTATTAATAATATTATTTATATACTAATTAAATATTTTTTACATCTGTAAAAAAATAGAATATTATATTAATTAATTATGTATTATTTTTTTTAATAATTAACCAAATAAAAAATGTGTTGTAGTTTTTATCGCATTTCTAATTGAATTATATTAATTTAATCATGTTGCGCATATAAAAAAAATTAATCACCAAACGAATTATCGTATAAAATACATGTTAAAATTTAAGATATATTTTAAAAAATTGTATAGAAAGAAAATATGTGTATATACACAAATCCACCTCTCATCACATTTGTTTTGTGCTCGCCATATATATATATACACACACTTTAGAGACAAAATATGTCTCTGCATTTTGAAGATAAGCTTTATTTTTCTTCAGAGATTGAAGAGAGAAGATGTTTGGGAAACTTGAGCATGAACTTGAGCTTGATGTGGCAGCAAGTGAAGCATGGAACCTCTTTGGGACCATTGAGATTGCAAAATTTGTTGAGAAAGAGATGCCCCAAGTCTTTCAGAAGGTAGAGTTGATTGAAGGCGATGGTGGCCTTGGAACTGTCCTCAAACTCACATTTGTTCCAGGTAATTAAATCAATAACACTAATCATCATTATTAATCTCAAATTAGGGTTACTCATTTTTGTAATTTATTCCATCAATTGACAATTAAGACATACATGCTTGACCTTAATTCACTACCTATTTAGAATTTTTAAAACAAATAAAATTAATTTAATTTCCATGAATGGTAAGTATTTATATATACAACCAATCATCAGCAAAAGTAACTCATTTTTAAACCTGTTTATTTCAAAAATCATACAAATGTATGAATTTAATTGAATAACGGTATAAAATTCTTTACACTATTAATACATTAAAATTAAATTCTTGATTGATCATGGAAGTGTTGAACAGTATTAGTTTGTTTTATTTGGATGGTAATTAGGTATCCCAGGGCCACCAAGTTACAAGGAGAAGTTCACAAAAATTGATAATGAGAAACGCATAAAGGAAACAGAGGTAGTTGAAGGAGGGTACTTGGAATTAGGGTTCACTCTATTCAGAGTTAAATTTGAAGTGATTGAAAAAGGTGAAGATTCAAGCATAATCAAATCCACAATTGAGTATGAACTCAAAGAAGAGCATGCTGCTAATGCATCACTTGTTTCCACTCAGATACTTGCAAATATTGCTCAACTTGCAAAGAATTATCTCAACAAAAACAAGGCTCCAAAATAATTAACTCAGCACAAAAATAATCTAAATAAAAAAGTTATGTTATTGTGGGTTGTTCTTGAGATTGAGAATCGCATATGCTATTGTAAAATGAGAATTGAGTGATATGAAATAATGCTGCCATCCTTTGATCATTAAATTTTAGGCGAGGTTTTTGATGATGTGTTTTCCAATGAGGACGAATGTTGGATTAATCTAAGCCGTTGATTTGTATCCAATTATTGAGATGTGTAACTAAATATGGTAGTTAACTTTTAGTTTTATTTTGAAAAAAAGTGGAATGAGAGTACTTATGTGTCATGCACGAATAACAAAAGCGAAATAGTAATTAATTTATGATAATTAAATAAAAATACTTTAGGAAAGTTTTCCATGAGCCACTTTGTTTTCATGTAATATCATCATACATTGAAGTGTCACTCATTTTTTAGTAGACTTGTATTTATCTTTCTATCTCTCATTATAGATAAGTAAATTTCCACATTAGACAGCTTTTGTTCATGGGTCCTTTATCTTTTGTTAGCCCTTTTTTTTTTTGTTTTTTTCTAACTCAATGACTCATTTGTTTCCTATCTAGTCCGAGACATGTTTCAATAGCGTTTCTTCCTTTTTTCTTCGCTCTTGCCATCGTGAAGGTTGAAGAGCATCCATTGTTATACCATCGTTGCTTTTGTTATTCATCGTTTTGTTCTCTTCTACCTATATATTTCAACTTCATCCATTGATTTCGTTTTCAATTTTCCAATGTGGTCAGACTCCCTTTCTATCCGAAACTTCCATCATTCTGTTTTCTTACTTAGGATTTTCAAATAGTTTGAATTTGCCCTTGCTATCTAAATTTCGGTTAAGCATCAGGGTGAGTACACTATATATTCGCCCATTTGTTCAATTTTTTTAGTACTTGTCGCTGGTTTTTTTATCTTACTGTGGGGATTATATAATATGAAAAAATGTTTTAGTTCATGGTAGTGGTGGTTCCACTTTCCTTTATTTGAATTTGTTTTTTGCTATGAATCATTTGTTAGTAGTAATGGTAGTAACGAATTTTGTAAAAGAATGTTTATAGCCCCTCCTTTATAATTTATAATTAGCCACTCATTATACTTGATTTCAAGAAAATGCACATTTTTTAAAAAAATTAAAAAACTTGATATATTGATCAAATAAATTAATATCACTCATTAATATCAAATTATAATTTTTTTTCTAATAATAGTATATTTTAATTAAACTATTAATACCATATTAATATTTTACATTATTAATATTATTATTTATATCAATTTAAAATGACATATTTTATTTTTTGAAAAACTATTTATATTTTTTATTAACTCTATATTGTACAGGAATTTGCTAACAATAATATGTCATGTTGTGATTTAATTTAAAGCAGATAATTAAAGCTGTCGATCAAACTAGCTAGCCCGATTCATTTGATTTAGGCCTGCCGCTTAAACCCGTTTAATTTATATTTTTATAGGCTATAATTTTTTAATATGGATTGTTTATGACCAACCCAACGGGTTAGTCAGTTTGTTTATTTATGTTTGAAAAAAATTAAATTCTAATTTTAGACTCTAAAAATAAATATTTGGACAAAATAACATTTTTATAGAGAAAAAATCTTGAAATATGATTAAATTTTAAACTCCATTATGTTAAATTTTTTTTAAAAATTAAAAAAAAATTAATAGACTAGCACATTTAGCCTGAAAATGTCCCGTTTAATCGTTAAAACGGCGGGCTAAACAGAGGTAGTAACAATTATGTTGTTTTATTATATTGAAAATTATTTTTATTTTATTTTCATTTAACATGTGTGCATATTTAATATATACGTTAGATTATATTAAATTATATTTGAATTGTATAATACTATATTAAATGTTATTAAATTATATTGCATTATGTTATATTTTTTAAATATAATATATATGAATATCATCGTGTATCAATCTTTTTCGTCAAAATAATTAAATACAGGGATGTTAAATGGGCCAACCTGACACATTTAAACTCGTGAGTTGGTTTGTTTAAACCTATGTTGTTCACAGTGTAAAAATTTCAACATGACCTGTTTGTTGCAACCAAACGAGTTAAATGGGCTAGCCCTTTAATTAATTATTTATTTATTTTTAACTCCAAAAATCGAAGTTTTGACAAAAAGATGTCATTTTCTTTATTTTTATAAAAAATAAACAGCTAAACATAATCCGTCATTGTTCACCGATTACTTAAGCTCAATCAATTTAGCCTGCATTTTTAATGGGTGAGGAGAAGCTAACCCAACATACTTTGAATAGAGCGAGTTTTTTCAATAATTAAATAAGTATGAACCAGGTATGTATGGTAATACATGTTTAGTTCTATATGAGTGTGAGACGAGTATAAGAAAATAATAAATATAACTTAATTTAATTTTTCAGAAACTTATGTATAATTTTATAGTTATTTTAATAATTTAAAAAGTTTTAAATGTTATAACTAACCTCTTCAATTCTCAATATTAATCAATTATGTTATTAATATTATTAAATGTTTTATTTTAATTTTTTTTATTCTTATATATATACGATGTGAGTTTGAGTATGATGCAAGTATATATGTGTGAGTTTGAGTATATGGTAAAAACTTAGATATTTATGAATAATGAGACTAGTAATGGGACAAGACATGAATGTTCAGAACGGGTATAAGTACTTGATTACCTGTTCTTACCTACCCATTGTCATTTCTATTAGCGGGTCTAAATTTTTTAAATAACCCCTAAGTTTTGTATGGATAAATAAGGATGATCCGACGGGTTCGACCCATTTTGACGGCGATATTAAATAGAGATTTATGATAGAAACATGCCAAATAGTAACATAAACATCTTTTATAAACAGAAAAAAAAAATACATACCTTTATTATACTCATTACTGTCCATACTCACAAATTATTTATTATTTTAATAATTTTATATACAACTAATAATAATACTAAATAATTTTTATAATTTAAATTTAATTTAATCTTCCCTAAAGCACAGAAAAGTTATACTATTACTGAAGTATAACACACGTACAAAGATAATATTAAAAATGATTTACTTATAAAAATATTTTATTCGTGACTTATATCAAAGTGAATTATTAAAAAAAATATTTTATAACATAAAAAAAAAAAGTTTAGATCCATAGCAAGATAATTTGTTTTCTAATACAAATAATAAATTTGGGAAGAAAAATATTTTCCAAAATAAAAAATAAAATTAATAATTAATATTTTTAAAATTATTTTTAAATACTTAAACTCGTAAAATGTGCAATTGAAATTTCAAGGCCTCCAACGTTATGAAAGACACAAGTTCTTAAAAATTTTAAAAAATCAATTGTCCTTGTTGGAAGACATCCAAATTGTCTTCCTAATAGAATTTTTCTAAATTTTATCAATTTGATTATCAACACATACAAAGTAGAGTAGGCTTTGGCAGCAAATTTGGTTAATTAGGTAAGGTCCAAATATAAACCGATAAAAAAAACTTTGGGGGTTGTGTTATAATAATGACAAGGGATAAATTAAATTGAATTCTCCGAGGATAGGTGGTATTTATATAATAGTAATTTTTTTATTTGGTGTGCCTATAATGGATTCATTATTATGTATATTATAAAGAAAATTAGTTTTTGAGTAAGTTATTTTTTTTCCTGAAATTTATTAAAAATTTTAAAAATATATTTAAATTTTATTTTGTTTCAATTTTGTTACAAAAACTTTTTATTTGCATCAAATATATCCTTAATAGCTAAATTTTTCAAAAATTTTAGAACCAATTAAATAATAACAACGTAATTTTTTGTTTAATTTGCTTATGTTGAAGGTTGTTTTTGTCAACTTATTGCTAAATTGATCTTGTATTTCTTAAAAAATTAACTATCAAGAATATATTTGATGCAAATCGAAAACTTCAGGAACAAAATTATAAAAAAATAAAACTTAGAGATATTTTTAAAAATTTTAGCAAATTTGAGGTTAAAAAACTATACTTTACCCTTAATTTTTTCAAACTTTACTGATTTCAGTCACATATCCTGTGAGTCCTGTTAAAGTTTTTTCTAATACTACCATATTAGAGAAACTTTGTTGTTTTTATTTTTATGTCATTTCATGCAAATTCAGCTTTTCCTCACCAATACTGAAAATAATTACTGCCTCACAATATTATAAGTTCTCTCTTCTTTTTTTTTTTTTTTTTGTGAACTTTACAAGTTTTCTTTTTAGGTGAATAGTTTGAACGTCAATTATTCTTGGACATGAGATAGAACGTCTTTTTGTTGGGTCGCAATAACTACAACTTATTGGGCCACGTTTAGTTTAATTTAATAAAGTTTTTTCAAGTCCTGTACTGAAAAAAAAAATTTTAAGTCTAAAAAAAATTAATAATGTTTTGGTACTTCACCCCACAAAGAAGAGTAAAAAAGTTTACCAAAACATACCCAAGAGTTTGAAAAGAAAAATACTACCCTAAGTTTTTTCAAAAAAAAAAAAGAAAAATATGGCACCCTAAGACTAAGAGTTAGGGTTTTTGACCACACTCTAATTCTATTATTGAAAGTGTTATTTGTTAAAGAACAACTTATAATGTGTATGTGAGTGAGGATATTTAAGACTGGAGATTGTCAGATCTAAGTGACAAAAAAAAAATTAATTAAACAAAGATTTTTATTAAATTTATAAAAAATATTGTACATAATAATTTTATTTATTAAAAAAAACATCTTGGTTACCATGATGACAAGTATTATAATAAAAATATAAAAATTATCTTCATAAAAAAATTTAGCCTGTAAATTTTTTAAAAAAAATAATAATAATTTCCACTACTATGAGTTTCTAAGTTTTCTCTCTTCTCTGAAAACTTGATTTTCTATTATGCTTATCTTTGTTCTCTTAGTTTCATGTATGCTCTAGATTTGCCTCAGCCATGAGGATCCTGTCTATCAGAAATGAAATTGAACAGATCCTTGGGATTTTCGTGTCCTGGAAAACAAGGGCCATAAACATGGATATTGTTACCATAGTCCGGGTTCCCCTGTTAGTGATGCCGTGGATAGGCTGTGAATTTTTGGGTTAAGGACTCGTAACAATATCTGTGGTCGAAACTTTGGAAGTACGGTTCGATTACCCCAGTGGTATCAGAGCCTCAACTACAAAGAACAAAGAGAAGGTATAATAGGAATGATAGGAAGTAAGAGAAATTCACCAAAAATGACTTCAGAACCAAATCAATCTGTTTTCCATAATACTCAGCTTTCTTTAGAAAAACTGTCCTCTTCTATAAAAAAAGACCTTATCTGATAAAATAGATAATCTTGTGGAAATCACCCATGTTCCAGAAGATATAAAAATTCTAGATCTCCAAAAACCTCTCATAAACACATATACCTTCTATCATAGACAGAAACGATCAGCCATCACCAATATCCGCCACTTAATCACTCGAAATCCTTCACCCCCTGTAAAAGAAATTGTCCAAAGTTCTAGCCTTCAACAGTGTGGACTTCAAACCACAACCTCTGAACAATACGTCACGATTGAGATTCCTCAAGATCTAATCCGTGAATATCTTGCTCAGAACTATACTCATCTCCATCTTGGAGCCGTAAGGTTAATTCTGACCTTACATTGATGAAAAGGTTTGGCCATAACGGCAAGAATTGCGCTTCTAGACACCACTTTCAAAGAATACCAGAACGTTCTCATTGGAGCGTTAGTCACCACTTTAACTAATGGAAGTGTGATTCTCACAATCTCACCAGATTTCACAATGAGACTAACAGACCCAAATTTGTCTCAGAGAATCAAGATCCAAGTTCAACTGATAGGAGCCATTCAAGATGCTGCTGCTGAACAAGCCGCTCTCCATCATCAAGTGCTATATAGAGTTCAGGATCATGCTTTAGATCTGAAGCTACTTAACTCCACTGGAGATGCTCTTCTCATGTTTCATGATAAAAATCATGGACCTGCTATAGTAAACATTCCTAGAATGATTACTACAGAGGAATTTTCCTCTCTAGTACCCCTGGAATGGATTACTAATTACGAGAAAGCCTTTTCCCAACAAATCCCTGATGTGCACTCAACAGCACCACCAAGAATCACTAGAGCATCTGATGGGACAGTCACAACAGTCTTCCAAAGACCTGGATCTGAAGGACAGTCTTCCTTCAGGCAATCATCTTTCCGGAGAATTTGTACGATCTCTCCGATTTT
>JASCZI010091058.1:6599-19744 GCA_036250425.1 Stylosanthes scabra | reverse complement strand
GAAGCACCTGCACGCGCCCCCGTGAGGTTCGAACCAGTGCCGGCCGCTGAACCTCACCGCCGGCACGGTTCCTATTGACACGAACGACACCGTTTCCAACTCCGCCACCTCCTCCTCCTCCTCCTCCTTCGTTTGTCGAATCCACATCGCCGCTAGGGGAGCATGAGACTTCGGTGCACCACGAAGCGGAGAATCCCTTCTCCGACACACCGGCGGCGCTCAGCAGGCCGTGTAAACTCATCGGAATAACGCCGGCGGCGACGTCGCCAAGGAGGTTGAGAGGGTAATAGCCGTTGGTGTTGGTCTTCTTCCTCTTCTTCCGATTTTCAGAGCACTCGTCGTTTTTCCCAACCGAGTCACTGAGTCTGCACCGTTTCAGACTCGGCATTTGGGATTTCAGCTTCCGCTTTATGATCATTCTCTTCTCGCTGAGGGAACGATCCCCGCATTCAATTAAAGAACCCGAGAACGAGAATTTTCGGTCTTGAGGCTCCGCGACGAGGCCGGCACGTAAACCCTAATCGCCGAATTGCTATTCGCCGAAAAAGAGAAAAAACAGAGCAACGAAGGAAGAACAATAAGCTTGGGGCAAGTCGAGATTTTGAGCAGTGGAATGAATAGAGAAGAGAAAAAGGGTGTAAGAAATTGAAGGAATTTGAATTTAAGAGTGTTGTTGAAGAATTTGATCGAGGAAGATCGAATGAGCAGAGATTTGTGACAAAAAGGGATCTAGGTTTCGGTATGACCTCTCTCTCTCTCTTTCTCTCTTTCTCTCTCACCAACTGCCTAATACAGAGAGAAGAGAGAGAAACATGAAAAGAAATGTTATATTATTTTTGTGATAGGAAGAATCCTCGGACGTATTGCAATGTAAATTGTAATTTTATGAGACTGAAACTGAAGAAAAGAGATTGTAACATGTGAAATTGTGAATTCTAAATTGAAATTGAAATACTAATAAGGAAGAAGTTGTTGTTGTTTCTAGAGAGAGAAAACGAAGAGGTGAGAGAGTAAGACTTAAGAGAGAGAAAGGGGAAATTGTAGAGCGTTATCTTGATTGAATGTGTAAATTGTAATGTGTTTTTGTTTGTTATAGAAATGCAAGTTCTTAACTATGTGGTTGCTAGCTAACTTGCGCCTTTTGCGTGTGGTGGGTAGCGCAATTCCTTCTTCCTTGGTCATGGCATTCTGCTTCGCCATCTTGGGCCGGGTTTCAATTTTCATAACCTTTAATGCAAAAAACCTTCAAACTTTGCAATGGATATGGTGTGTTAATGTGTTTTGTTTGTGTATGAGTGAAATGAACAAAACACGTACAATGACACCTCTGAAATTTGTTCCAAGAATTTATATAAATTGTGTGTGTGGGTGTGAGACATGTCTCTTTTTACTACTATGATAATGAATGTGCAATGATATTTTTTGGTCATGGGAAATTTTTTAGATATTTAAGGAAAGTGTTTTGTCTTTCATTTCTCCGGTGAGGGGTTTGCAAGAGGACGACGTGAAAACAGTAGCAAGTCCAAAACGAATTAATTTCATTTTAATTTTTTTTATCCGGTCATCTGATTTTAGTATTTTTTGTTATTAATGTAATTTGATTCATGTGTTGGGGAATTAAATCTCCTACGATGACGACTTTTTTTTCTGTAGCAGGTGAGTTATGAAGTGAATGAATCGGTCAATCGGTAAACGGAGTTCTGGTGATTCCGCTCACCAGTTGTTTCTCAATTCAATACAAATCTGTGGGCTTTTTTTTTCTTCCTTCAGTTTTTCTTATCTTTCAAAATTTATTTATTATTTTTTTTTAAGAAAAAAGAAAAACCCCCCTGGTTCTGGGTCTTGGGTAGTGGAACATCGCGTATCAATCATGGATGATGAGAAAATGCTCCAGATTTTTTTTTTTCCCTACTATGCAAGAAAGTTTATTTAATTTTTCAAATATTTTATTTTATTTTATTTTTTCATCGCGTTTTGGATTTGGGAACGAAAGCTTCGTTCTTTGCACGAGCACTGCAAGTGCGAAGACCATGGAAGACATTCTTCACACAATCACACCATTCGTTATTATTAGAAAGGTAATATAATCACACGTGTTTTATCTTCCTAAATGACAACATCGATCATTTGTAATTTATAAAAGGTTTAACGTTTTTTTTTTTCCTTAAACTAATAAATTCTGGGCAACAAGTAAAGAAGAAGAACTTTTGTTTTCTAAATTAAAAGGTAAATGATGATAGGTAGTACTCCTTATTTCTATACCTTGGTGCAACAAGTCAATTTGCAATCGAATCTATAATTCAGTGACTAGTTTTGTTGAATAACTTATTTTTCCCTGGAAAAACAAAATTTCCATGTTGGTTGTTGAATTTGTGTTCCAAACTAAGGTAGAGAGAGCCATGAAAGTGTACAAGTTGCTTGTGAATGTGTTGAATGATGCAACATTAATATTGCAAAATGCAAATGGCTTTGGAGGGTTTTCTGCTTTTTGCATAGCAGGGAATTGAAAGAGGGGTTTCTTGTGAATCAGATATGCTTTTACTTATTTATTTGGAAGCTTTCTCACATCTATGGAGTTTGGACCACTCACTCAAGAGAACATAAAAAATAAAAAAACTAAAAGAAAGGGAAGCTAATTTGCCATTACCATATCAAAGCTCTAAATAAGTAATAAGCAGGTAATCATAAAATTAGTATTCCAATTTTTATACAGTCATTAATTAACTGTTTAGTTTTTAATTTGTTCTATTAATCTATTCAGTCCGATTTGATCATAGATAAAAAGTGATGATAATTTTAATTTTCAATATATATTAGCAACTAATTTGAAAAATAATATTTTATATTATTAATAAATTAGAAAAATTATAATTTTAGTGTCTAATATTTGGACTAAATTGTAATGTCATTTCTGGAAATGTTTTATTTTTATCTAAAACATCATATTTTTTCCTATTTTAGTCATTTAATCAACTTTGTTAGAAAAATTATTTCATCCATTTTGAATTTTTTCTAAGTTGAGACAAAAAATCTTAATTGTAGTTATCATAACGATAGTTCTAGTGATTTGAGAATGAAGGTGGAATAAGAATAAGAGAAATAAGAAGATAATTATTTTTTTATTTTGCTAGGAGGGTATCCTAAGTTTGATAGACCCAGATTAATTTTTTACGTCTTATTATTGAATGTGCCTTTCGAGGATTTGATGTGGTCACGTTCCCTTCTGAAATAAAAAGCCAATAATAAAAGGAAAAATAATACTTTTAGAAGGAAAAAATTAATTTTATCTAGAAGATAGAAATTAAAGTGAAATAAAATGTTTGAAACAAAAATGAGACATTTTAAATATTGAAGACGAAATTAAAACTTAACCAATTAAAATAATATTTTATCCTATTAAATTTTATAATAATATTAAGTAATTAATAAAAATTCTCAATTTAAATTTGATGTTCTATTTTTTTATATTTTGGATGTTCTATTTTTCTAAAAAAATACAAAGTTGTTTTAAGTTTTAAATGTTCTATAGCTTTCATTGTGGATGTTCTATAAACAATAATTATGAATGTTCTATTTTTGGTTGATTGATTTCTTGATTTAAAAATGATTAATTATCTATACTTTTCCTAAATCTTAATATTATGTTGGCTAAAATTAGGTTATACTTATTGCTAGTTAACCCAACATAACAGTAGTCAACAACAAAAAAAAAAAAACCAACATAACAGTAATTAGTAATTACTTAAATTTTAATACTGATTAAAACACATTTTGCACCATGTCATTTTACCTAATAGTACATTACAAGTGAAATAGGTAAAAAATTGAATGACGAATTAGATTGTTATCTCTCTAAATAAACGAGGTGTGCCATGAAACGAACTCAAGTCCATGAACTATTTTTTATGAATTTAACATAATAACAAGAGGAATATTATATGCACAGATACACCTCTTTTTGTACACTATTCATTGTTTGTATTAAAAGTGAATGATGAAAATCATAAGATAATCTTTTATACTAACAAAAAAAAATTGCAGAGAAGTATAAGTGCATAACAATATAATACCATTGGAAGAGGGTCAGGTATTCATGGTATTAGGTGTTATATGTTTTTAAGTACACCCTATATCATTTCTCTCAATAATAATTCACACACACACACACACACAGATATATATATATATATATATATTTAAAAAAAAATTGTAAGGGTGTGGCATGTCAGAACTCACAAGGTTTCTGGATTGATCAGAGGCACATGGCATGAACATGTATAGTTAATGATCCACCTATCTACATCATATGCCTTGTTACTTTTAATTAACCCCACAACACAACACAATTTGCATCAAACAGACCAGTTTACTAGCTATCCTCACGTGCACATCTCATCTACTGGTGCATTCTATCCCAAAAATACTATGTTCAAGTTTAAACTGAATTTGGATCTGTGTATAGATGTAAAGTCTCAAATGAATTAGCTGCCATGAAAGTAAGGAATCATCTATAAGCTACAATCAAGTTGATAAAGCTAAGAGTGGAATAGAGGGTTAAAAAGTGTATTTCACCATGTTGTTAACCTTCTTAGTGTTATGCAGCTTCTTTCTTCACATAGATATATATACACAATGCCACAATCTCAAGTTGGCGGTTTAATGAAGTGGGTTGGAAATGAACCCCTGTATGCTTCAGAGACGGCACTTGCAGTTTCTGATAGATCCCTATTCATCTCTGAAATTTTAGACGCCACGTGTTCTTTATACTTTGAGACTAAATCAACCAACTTCAGGAGTTCACGAGCATGCATTTGTATTTCTTCTTCACTTTGCTTAACTGCTTCCTGCAATTTCAATTTTGTAGCCTGAAAAAGAAACAACAACCGATGCAACGTGTTACACAAGAATTATGCCAGAAATATGGATTATCTCTCAAGATTGATTGAATCCTAAATACAATAAAGAGAATGGCCCCAGATAACATATTCAAGTCTTCACAAATTTTTAGGTTTCAAATTCAATTACTTATTGAAGAATTAACAACAATGGAAATATGGAATTACCTTTAGAACGTCAGCTGCCTCTCTTTCCATAATGTCCAGGTCATGACTTGTTACGTGTACATCCTCCAACATTTGCTTTGCTTCAGCTGAACATCTATTTGCATAATCTTGGGTTTCATTCCTTATCTTGTTTAGTTGAGCTTCCATCTGGTGGATAAAGTAATACACAGCAGAAGAACAAAAGTCAGGTAACAGTTTTCACAGGGGTAGATGATTTCTGCTTGCAATATGCATCTAATTATCTAAATGATTCCGAGAAAGTGCAAAAAGACTGCCAAAAAATATAGAGAATCTAAATAAACAGTAGATGCAAAGCAAAAATCTGATTTGTGATGAATATAGTAAGTAGAGTGAGTTAAGAGTAAATATAGCAGCTAAAAGATGGAGAAAAAAAAGTTTTTAAAACCAAATGTTTTGGAAAGCTGGGTCATCATCTGTAATTACTGCAGACATGATTATAATGCAAGTACACTTTGATTATTCTGAATTCTCAAGAATAAACAATATACAAAACTATAAAGACGACTCAAGTATGATGATTATAATGCAAGTACACTTTGATTATTCTAAATTCTCAAGAATAAACAAGATACAAAACTATAAAGACGACTCAAGTATGATATGTCATTGTTATGGAAACATAGGTAAAATATATAAGCTATATAGTAAAGACCCTGGACCAACTCCAACATGCCAATGGCAGTGCAGCATGCTGCCACCATCACTTAAATTAAATCTACACCCATTCATTATTGCATTTTGCTAATGGTTAAACTTTCTAGTAAGAAGAACATCAAGTTCACTTTTATCTTTGGCCAATCTACATTAATAAAATGACACAGCATACTAGACAAGGCTTGTGACAAGCTAAAAGTATCAACATTAATAAAATTTTGAGCATGATGATGCACTTACTTGATCAATCTGTGACTGCACTGTTGCAACAATATCTCTTTTTTCCTCAAGCCTAGCAGCATTTTCATTGGACATTTGCTGATAGGAAATTAACTCTTCCATTCTCCCCATAGAACTCTTTTTGATGTCCTCAGTGAGCGAGTTAAGTGCAGGCTTCAGACTCAATTTATGATCAAAACCCAAAATCTCAGCAGCGGTAGCTCCCTTGGCATTCAACTGATACTGAATATCATCACCAATCTTCAACCTAGAAACACCAGCAAGGAGGATTAGCCAACAAACACACCATCTATCTAATAGAAATAAAATCATTTTAACAAAACAGTCAATAATCTATGCACAATCATTGATTCATTGTTACATATTATGTCACATTCAAATTTTGAGAAGGCAATGCAAGTGGTGTGACAACAACCTCCTCAGCTCCTGGTTGCAATCCAAAGCAAGCGCCTCAAGGTCCTTAAACTTGTGAGAAAGGCTAGTCTCCAGTTCCCATGACCTGTCCTCCCAAGCATTCCTGGCAAGCTCAGCCTCCCCGATGTCCCTCTCCAACGCTTGCAACTCCCTCTTCATCCTCTCCACATCCCTCGCATTCACAGGCTGTGCCTCCACCGTCCTCCTCAGTTCCTCGTTCTCCTCCCAAACCCTACGGTTCTCCTGTTCCTTAGCTTCCAGAACCTTCTCCTTCTCTGCTAACACCTTCTCCATCTCCTCAATCTTCCTCCCAACATCCTCAATCAAAAGATTAAACTTCTTCACATCGTCTTCCAGCATGCCCTTGTAATCGAAACAAATAACAATTAAGCATTGAACAATCAATCAAACCAAACAGAATTCAAAATAATGGAATTCTAAGCCACCTAATTACCTGAGTCTTCTCCAACTCATCCTTCTTTACAGGCTGCAACCTCAGCCTCTCCAATTCATCCCTCAAACTCTTCAGCTCATTGTTCACAGCCTCGAGCTTCTCCTCGACGAGGGCCTTCTGGCTGTTGAGCTTCTCCATGATGTCGAGTTCGAGTTCTTCAACCACATTATCATTGCCCCTAATGTAGTTAATATAGGAATTGAGGGTGTACTGGTGGACAAGGTTGATCTGGAGGAGGGAGGTGGATTCGGAGAGGTGAGAGCCGAAGGAGGCGATCTGAACGAGCCAGTGAATGAGTGCGAGGAAAGAAGGCCACTGGTGAGGGGCAGCGGGGGATTTGAGGATCGATTTGTTGAGCTTGAAAGGGTAATTGAGGCGCTTCAGGAGAGGGGGAAGATCATCTTCGAGCTTCGACACAGGGTACTCGAGCTCTCTGAGAAGGAAATTTAGGGTTTCGAGGATGTCCTTGGCGGAAGGTGTGGTGCCGCTGGGTTTGAAGGTGATCGGAAAGTTCCGCGACGATAGGAACGAGTTGATGGTCGAAATCACCAGTTGCTGCGTGTGGCGCTCCTTGTAGTCCTCCAACCTCGTGCGACCCCCGCCGCCGGCAGAAGAAGGGCGGCTGCTCGCGAAACTAGCGTCGGAATCGCGGGGGAACTGATGGCGCTGATGGAAATCCAGTGGAGTGGGCGGCGGAATGAAGGAGTCCTTGGGTTGTCGCCGGGCTCCGGCGATGGGTCTCATGTCTGCTGTTAACGGCGATTCGAATCGGAGAACACTTCAATTTTGAAATGAAATCCGTGTAACTGTGTGTGTCAGTCAGTGTGTGTTACTTTTCTCAATTCCTTTGGGTTTGGGGGATTTCGCGCTCAAAGTGGGGATTTTTTTTTTAAAAAAAAAAGTAAAGTGGGGAATTTTTTAATATAAATAAAATAAAAAATTTATATGGGTAAATTTCTTTTAACAAAACTGTTTCTACATTCAAATTTAGCAACCAAATCAATTAATATATATATTGCTAAGTTATTTTTAATATGTTTTTTAAATTTCAATATGTCCAAATAACATAATCATTCGTTTAATAATCTACTCAGACTAATTTTCTCTTAGAAACTTTAATTTTCAACTAATTTTAATCATCAAATTAATTTTTAACATTTTATTTTATTAGACATATCAATTTTTATGTTAAATTTTGGTAAAAAAAAAATTAAATAAATTAGTCTTCATTATTACTTAATAAAAGACATAATAGTTCCTATGAATTTTTAAAATTTTTTATATCATGAGTAATATGTGAGCACTTATTTATTTCACGAAATAAGAGTATGGACATTAATTTGATGATTTTTGTTAAGAACTAAATGTTGGACTAAAAATTTTTTTAGACTAATTTGAGCTATCATTTTTTTATTTCTCGATAAGACTATATTTTTATGTTTAACGTGAGAGTTTATTAAATGTGAAAATATATAAATAGATGCATTACTATATAAATTTATCATTTCTCTTATATTGAATTGCGCCGCGTGAATTCATAAAATATAATGTTTTTTTTTGTAAAATTTGTTGAATATTAGAATGTCTCATAATTTAATAAAGGAAAAAAAAATATATGGAATTGAATTGAATTCCATTAAGAATTGAATTCCATTAAAATATAATGTTTTTTATAAAATTTGTTGAATATTAGAATGTCTCATAATTTAATAAACGGAAAAAAATATAGGGAAAATTAGTGTAAAGGATCATTAGGGAGATTTAATTATTAAAAGGGACCTATTACACTAAAAATTATTAAGAAGGATTAATTTATGTAATATTTAAATAGAAGCACCAAAATTTTTTATAAAAAGACAAATATACCCTTAGATTTTTTTATTTATTTCCTTCTGGAAATCCTAATTTCTTTTTAATCATCTATCGTACTCAAATCCTTATTGTTGTATATTTATCTTCCATAATAATTTGTTGTAACAAAACCCTCCGCATACTTTTCACTCCCTAAATGAAAAATTTACACATATAGTTTTAATTGCTTCGTCTATACGAGAACTAGAAACAAAAAATATCACGATATGAGAATACATTACATGTAACTCTAATTACAATATCCAGTACAATAGATAAGAAAACTAGAAAAGGAAAAATCGTATGCATAATTCTCAATAGCTATACATACCCACCAAATACTATACCAATATGAAAAGTGAAGCCGATTTCTTGCGAAGTGCATCCTTTTAGGAATGCAAGGCAAATGCCATTTTCAAGACTATATTTGAAGCCTTCACAAGACAAAAGCCAACGTTCTATATTATTTTGCTTGCAAATTTTGGGATCAATGTAAAGCTAGAAACAACCAATTTAATCAACAAGACTAGAAACAATCAATCTGATCAACTCTATTAATTATGGTTGGCAGACTTAGTAATGACGAATTGAGGATTTTACTAACAAATTATTATGGAAGATGAAAATATAACAATAAGGATTTGAGTATGATAGATGATTAGAAAGAAATTAGGATTACAAAAAGGAAATAAATGGAAAAATCTAAGGGTATATTTATCTTTTATAAAAAAATTTGGTCCTTCTCTTTAAATATTACATAAATTAATCCTTCTTAATAATTTTATAATAGATCCTTTTTAATAAATAAATTTTTCTAATGGTCCTTTACATTAATTTTCCCAAAAATATATGCACCATTAGACATTTTTAGAATTGTACAAAATTACCCTCGTCGTTTATGAAATACTTAAGTGCCCCTCATCCTTAAAAAAAAAAAAGGGACAATCATGTCCCTTCTTGACTCACGAGATGACAATGAAGAGTGCTTATGTGGATCCTATGTGGCTGTAACAGGTGTTAATATGGACATCCAAGTCCATTGAGATTAGATTAGGGAGGTAATGACGTCGTTTCATCATTTTAACTCATGACATTTCTTTTAAAATTCCCATTCAATATCAATATTACATGAGTTGTGCTAAATGTGTAATTGCAGAGATATTTTATTATTTCCTCCAAGCAAGCTAAAGACTCTCCAACTTGTCCATGACTCTGTAGTATGGAGTATTGCTAGGTTGAGCAAAAAAGAAGTTGCTACCATGTAGAGGAAAGGTTAGAATCTTTGGAAAAGGTGAACATATAGCAATCATTATAGCCACTTGAGCTTAGTAACAGCCACGTAAGCACTTTCCGTTATTATTTGGTGAGTCAAACCAACAAAAAGGCATAGTTGCAGAAATTAATTTAAATATGGATCCCAAATGTGTGATGAACTAGAATATGGATAAATATACATATTTACCCAATGATGGAACAGTAAAAGCTGCAACACTGACGATTAAAGTAACACGCATCCAGGGTGTTGCACTTACCTCAAGATGCTTCCAGCATGTTGGAGGGGAAGAAAGATGCTTCCAGCGTGTTGACCACCAATCTACACGCTTCCAGCGTGTTGACCAACAACCCATATGGTCCAATGCATGCCGTCTGTGTTGAGAACATGAGTTGAGGGGTTTGGGTGTGTATATAAGAACAGAAGCTCCATGGAGTGAGTGATAGTGAGTTTTTTTTTTTCTCTTCTGAAGTGAGTGATAGTGTAGTGAGTGATAGTGCGTTAGATATAAAATAATTAGCATCAATATGGTGCGCAATTATACACTTTCGCAGGGACATATAGTTTATCATTTGCAAGATCCGAATTATGTAAGTGCATTTACTTTAGTTCTAGTCTTTTTTTTTTAAGGAATAATAATATATTTAAATTAAATGTTAGATAGATTATTATGTTGATTTTGTATTTTTATAATAGCATGTAATATTAGCTATTTTGTATAATTATGTTTAGCATGTAACATTATTATTAAATGTTAGATATTTTTTATAAATATACTTACGTAATTTATGATTAGGAGAGGTCAACAATGTTAGATATTTCTGCATGTAACATTATTATCAAATGGGGATAACTACTATTTTGATCCCCAAAATTTTACTCAAAAATCAATTTTGTCCATAACCTTTTTTTTCGATTAAAATGATCCCTAAGTTTTGAAATTAATTTAAAATCGTCCTTTCATTTTTTTATTACCAAAATATCCTTATATTCAATTACAACCTCTTAACCCTAACACTTTTCTTTCTTTCTCTCTCTCTCCTCTCTCTTCTCTCTCCATCTCACCACTCTCTATGTGTCGCCATTCTATCACCTCCACTGCCCTTTTCCACCTGCAAGTTTAATGAAGACAACACTTGTGAAGTAACTCGCCGATTTTGACTGTGTTTAATTCCTTCCTCTATTACTACCTTTGGAACCCCATTAATCTACCTACTACTACTATATATATAATATCTCTTCTTTTGCTCTGTTTCATTTCATCACCAGCTTAATTAATTAATTAATTAATTCCATCCAAAAAACATTTAAAAGTCAAATCTTATATAATAAGTGGTTGTCCTTGTCCTCTATTCTTTCTTACTCTTTCATTGATTTAATCATTGGTCTCTCTACCCAAAAAAAAGAGGAACTTAGAAGCAGTGACTGACCAGTGACCACTTCACCAAGGTTGTTAGGAACGAGTCTTTGCACGTAAGAACATACTCTCTTGCGCCTTTGTGCAGCCCTTCCGTTCTCGTGCCTGCTTCGTGCAAAAGATTTAGCTAAGAAGGTAGGAGCGCCGTGCAGGAGCGTAGGAGCGATGAACTCGTCATTCTTCAACGTGCTGCCAATTGTGTCCAAATTTTTTGTTGAATTTGGGCTTTAAGATGTCAGAGTGTCAGACCCGATCCAGTCCATTTTTCTTATCATTTGTTATTGAAATTGAACCCTAATGCATAGTGCAGTAGTATATATTCACTCTTGCTCTGCCTTTTTCCCATTCTCTGCCTCTTTTCATTTTCAGATCTTCCGTCTGCTTTGAGTGGCTCTATCAAGGCGTCAACCACAAGCATTTTTATTTGGGTTTGATTTCTATCTCTTACTATCTTTTCTCTTGCTATCTTTCTATACTGCAACTTTGGGGAAGATGACATGTGATTTGGACATTTGGTAGTAGTGCATGTTTTAGTATTAATAGTTTAATATATACTTATTCGGCGGTGGTGGTGGTTTTTTTTAATAATTGAAAAGAACCAAAAGAGTATCAGTACTCAGTAGTAATTAGTAAGTACTCAGTAGTCAGTAGTACATGTGTAGGCGTGCATCACTTTTTATTAATTTATGATGTTAGTATATATATATATAATATACTAAATATGGAGATTAGAGACTAGCATTTTGATAATTGCTAGATATATCATATACTTATTATATTGATAATATATACTTTGGTTTAATTCTTGACTTCTATATATAATTAGTATTTGTTCCTGACTTCCTGCAATTCTGCGTCATGTTTGATAGAGTAACAATGTATTTTATTATTGTTTATACTTTATAGTGCATAAGTATTTTATTAGCCTTCTGTTCCCATATTTCTAATTGCCTATATGAATTTTGTTATAGTAACTTAAGTAGTTAAGTTCATTTAATCATTCTTTAACCAATTAGTTTTTTATTTGATTATTTGATATTTAAATTTTATTTAGAAGAGCAAGATGTCTACACTTGGAGTGCATGCTATTGGAACAGAGAGTGATAACACTAATGTGAATCAAAATCAATCTCAATCTGTAAGTGTAGGTGGACAAGGAAGTAAACAAAAGAAAAAGAATGCTTTGGGAAGTCAAACAGATATTGCTTGGAGTCATGCAACTTGTATTAATGCAGAGTTAAGAAAAATCAAATGCAACTATTGTCAGTGCATCACTTGGCTGGGACAAAAAAAGATGTTAGTGCTTGTGATAATGTTAGTCATGAGGTGAAGAAGCAAATGTGGGACATTGTGGTTGGATTGCAAGCAACTTTAATGAAGAAAACTGTATCCAGTGAAGAAAGAGCTACCAAAGACGACGATGACAATGATGAAGAGACGGAAGAGAAGCCAAATCCTTTGGTGGGTGAAAAAAGGAAAGGTAAGGAAATAGAGACACCTTCAACTCTTTTCAAGAAGAAGAACACACAAGCCACCATTAATAGCATTTTTAAAAAAAATTTGAGAGAAGAAGCATGCTTAGAAATTGCTTCTTTTTTCTATAACAATGCTATACCATTCAATGTGGCAAAGTGTGAAGAATTTAGTAGGATGTTTGAAAAGGTTGCTCGTCATGGCTTAGGATTTAAACCTCCCTCTTATCATGAATTAAGAGTCAAATACCTAAAGCAAAAGGTAGACTTGACTATGCAATCCTTA
>JASCZI010091057.1:23132-34308 GCA_036250425.1 Stylosanthes scabra | reverse complement strand
TTTTTTTTTTTTTTTTTTTTTTTTTTTTTTTTTTTTTGTATATGTGACTTTTCCCAGAAACCTTTTTTTCTATTTTTATTTGTCCTATACTAATTTACTTTTATTTAAGGTTAATTAAGATTGAATTTTAGAATTTTTTTTTAATAAAATATATAATACCATATCATAAGCTTTGGGTAGAGGATGCTGCTACCAAGACATTCTTCACTACCAATTCAATGTTTTAATAAGTCAAGAAGTTTTTCATCATTTCTTTGTAACTTATAATTTATATTCAGCATCATCTCATATCTAATAAAACATTTAAATTCTTATTATTTAATTAAACTCATCCAATTGTTCAAGAGATAATTACCAAAAAAAAAAATTGATCAAGAGATATTTAAGATTCACTGAAATAATTAACTCTGCTAAAATTCTAAAACAATACTTTGCTACAATGAAGAGTAATTGTTTTATTTATATTAATAATTCGCAGCTCTTGGATTAAGGAAGAACGTGAATTAAGAGAGAATTAAAAATACTCCAATTTTAGAATCATATCACATATAATAATATTTAAAAAATGTTAAGCTTGTATAAATTCTGATCTTATTGTAACTTACGATTGAGAGAGAGAGAGAGAGAGAGAGAGAGAGAGAGAGAGAGAGAGAGAGAAATAGATAGGATCTATGGCTAGAAACACTGTTATACATGTAATTACATTATTGATAATTGGAATAGTTATTTGTTCCGCCAAAGTTGAATTTCAAAAAGCCATTATTATTGAAAGACCTTGGGCAACATCTTACCATATTGCATCAACACATAAACGGGAAGAGTGGATCAAACAATGTCAGCAAGGCTTTTTGAATAATCCAGAAACTATGAAACCCTGCATTTTGAAATATGTTATTGTTGAATGCATGAGACGCTATCCAAAGGATAAAAAGAAGATTGATGCATGCATTAATGAACTTTATCCTAAGTCCAGGAAATAGATACTTGATATCCTTTGAAGATGCTTCTAATAATGTATGAAATGAGCTAGTTTCAATTTGAAACTATCCATTTAAAGTATATGAAGTATTGCAGATGTTTCATGATTTACGCTAATCTAATGATCTTAATCGTTGATTTTAATTATAAAATAATCTTAAAATATTATATACTAAAATAAACGGTTAAGATTATTGAATTACCGTAAACTAAGAAGCACCTGAAATGTTTCCTAAAAATATCCATCTTTAAGTACAATCTTTATTTTGTTGTAGTATGCTTCATTCCTTCTATTATTAGTTTATCACTACTACAGAAACCAAGCACTTGTGAAACTGCAGAAACCAACCCTCACACACCAAATGAAATACAAACCAGAATCCTGGCTGAAAACTTGTAATCCGTCAGCAAAGATAATTAACAATAGGGATCACTTGAATTTGGACTTCTATGAATTTCAACAAAAATAGAGGAACAACCTGTTTGGATTTGCAAATTGAGAATCACTAGAGAAAAAGTGTATGTTACTAATGTGATATTACTGCATATCAAATTCTTTTCCAAATATAACAAAATTAATCTTCAGTTACCAGGCACAACAAGTCTATTGAATGATTTCAAAACTCACAAGGCTATATTCACCTATGTTGGTAGGTCCAAAAATAAGCTTTTAAGTCTAAGTAAGTAATTAGACATTTTCAGTCCGCATTGAGAGAGACAACAGAGTAGGAACGGGAGCTAAACATCGGTGGAGGCAAAAATAAAACATACATAACAAATAATGAATATGAAAACTAATACAAGGGTTAAATAGTTCAAAATAAGAAATTTAATTCAAATTCATATGTTACTCATTACCTTCTTGTCATAAAGAGCTTTGACATACCTCAATTTTTCTGCAATAAGACCCATCCTTGCACAAGCCTTTCCACGGCGAGAAGGCACATTAACAAATGAGGCGAGAAGGCACATTAACAAATGAGATGCTACCTAAACAAAACTGGCTGAAAAAAGAAGTTGAACACAAATAGAACGGAGAAAAAGGATAGCATATTTCTGTTGAAGGTCCACATTTAAAGCTAAGCCAAAAAAAATGGAAACCCGCTTCCTGCTTTTGAAGGGGTGTTAACATAAATAAGAAGAAACCTTATATCAGATCAAATTGAGACAGTTTGACAAAAGCATCATCATGTGCACTTTGTCCTTTCCAGTGCTTCAAATTCATCAAAATCCTCAACAAAGAAATGCACATCACAACGCACTCACCTACAACTCCAAGAGAACGAGATGTTTGACATCAACCCATTTAATCATCCTGGATAAATTTCCTTCTAATTTCTTATTAGACAAATCAAGTACTTGACAGTTTCCAGTGAGCAGCAGCAGTTCACCACTGAACCCGTTTGAAGAGAGATTAAGAAAGTGAAGTGTTGTTGATGTCATTATACTCATTGCACCTGGAAGACAAATTTGAATATTGGTTAGAAATTCAAGCAAAGGATTCTGAATAAAAAAAAATGTGTTGTTGCCAGTTCACCTTAGAATTTGCCTGTTAAGATCAAGTTCATTTAAAATTGAAGAGTCTCCTTTCAGAAGGCCAGTGGGAATAAATCCTGAAAAGCTGTTGTTGCTAAGCTTAAGAACCAGAAGTTCAACAAAATCAAATCCAGGCAATTCTCCAGACAGCTGATTGTAGCTGAGATCCAACATCTTCAAGCCTTCACAAACAGGTTGCTCACTTCCCCTAACTAATCCAGTAAGCTTGTTGTCACTCATATTCAAATTGCTCAACGCTTCCAGTTATTTGTGCTAGAAATTTCTGCTGCTGTGACTTTGAACTTACTAGAATGTTGTCACTGAAATCAACATAGCTTGCACTTCTAAAATGTATAAATTCGGTGTCCATATCACCATCAAGCTTATTTCCGTGCAAGTCAACTTTTTCAAGAGAATATATCAACTCAAATTATTTCGGAATTTTTCCAGTGAAGGCATTATGAAATCAATTAAGCAACATCAGGCTGGTAAGTTTAGTCAATGATGGTGGCAGTGCCCCGGAAAAGGAATTGCAGCTCAAGCCTAAAGCCTGCATTGAAGCCATTCCTGAAATAGAGTCAGGAATTTGGCCAGAGAAGTCGTTTCCTGCCATTGGCAGATTTCTCAAGCCAGTTAATGCACCTATTCCAAACGGTAAGTACGAAGAGAAAAGATTATTGGATAAATCTAGAATTTCAAGGCTCTTTAAGTCAACAATTTTATCAGGAATTTTTCCTGATATTGATTTGTTGGACATGGAGAGTTTACAAGCTTTTTGAGGATTGAGAAAACACTGAAGTTGGCATTAGCAGACAAACTGAGGTTAGCCATTCCACGAAGAAGGACATCCATCAAATTCAATGGATTCCTCATTCCAGTAGGGTCATGCTCGATGCCTTTCTTAAATTCCAGCAACGCTAAAATGTCCTTGGAAGGAAGCTGTCCCAAAACAGAGGAGGACATTAATAACACTAAAAGGATAAATAGCTGCATATCCTTCTATATGTTGCTAATGTCAAATGTGTTAGTTCACCTTCAAGTGAAGACAGAAGGGAACCTTTCACGCTTACAGCCCAAAGGGACAGCAACTACTTTGAGACCCACAAAAACTAGGTGCCAAAGATAGGTGCCATATTTAACTGATTGTTAGAGAAAGCCTTCTTACAACTTACGAGAGAGAAGGACCACAAATCACAATGAGAAGACACAACAGAACAGGGGATGAAAAACAAACACTAGCAACAAGATCATTCAAGCAATAAGAAAAGACAACACAAAAACACCAATCAAAGTTACCTATGTAGCATTCAGAGCTCCAAAAATGAGGCCTAAATCCAAGCACTTGTGAGACTGAAGAAACCAGCACCCACACACCAAATGAAACACAAACCAGAATCCTTGCTGAAAACTAGTAATCTGTCGTCAAAGATAATTAATATGCTGTTTAAAGCCTCCTGAATGTTCAAAATATATGAATTTCAACAAAAATAAAGGAAAAACCTGTTTGGATTTGCAAATTGAGAATCACTAGAGAAAATGTGTATGTCAAGGTGAGTGAGCTTTACATCTAGGTCAATCTAACCTATGATTTCCGCAGCCTAGAAAATGTAAATGCACCGTTAAAACATAGAAAGAACATGTAAATGTTAAAAAAAAAATGCACCGTTGAAAATCAAATTTCATCTTAGATCACAGCAAAAATGCGAGTCCTTGGTCTCAGATATCTGTAGCCACATCATGTCTTCAATCTTTTTTGCATTTTTCTCGAAATTCCTATTAACAATTCTATGGAATGAAAAAATAGTAATTCTAAAGCTAATATAAGATAATTATGAAATAACAATGAAATTACTAATGTGATATTACCGCATATCAAATTCTTTTCTAAATATAACAAATTTAATCATAAAGCTTAATAGTTCACTTCAGATACCAGGCACTTGTCTATAGAATGATTCAAAATTCACAAGGCTATATTTACCAAAAATTTGGCATACCTCATTTTTCAGCAATAAGAGCCATCCTTGAACAAGCCTTTCCACGACAAGAAAGCATGATGGGAAGCAGTGGCGTTGAGGCAAATTGACAAATGTGATGATACCTATTTAAAAGAGAAGAGAAAATGAAGTTGAGCACAAATACAATGGAGAAAAGGAACAGCATACTTCTGTTGAAGGACCAAACCAAAAGCTAAGCAGATAAAAAGGAGGCTTTTGAGGAGAAATCAATAAGAAGAAACCTGATATCAGATCGTTATCTAGTCTCAAATTGAGAAATTTTGAGGAGAAATTATGTGCATTTTGTCCTTCCGAGTGCTTCAAATTCATCAACAAAGAAATGCACATCACCACACACTCATCTACAAATCCAAGAGAACAAAGAAATCTTATTTGAATCCTAACTACATTGTAATGCGAGATTTCTTTAATTAAAACGCTTAGCACTCTAACAATTTCTTTTCTTTTCTTTTAGAAAGAAAATATACATTGCCTTCATGAAGGAACCTGCTGCATTTTGATCACAAAAGTGTTCCAAGAATCAAATTTGAGCGCCACAAGAGCTTTCTGCAGACTGCAAGACCTTACACGCCGAGACCAATTCTTCAAGCGCCCTTGAAACGCCGGAGCCCTGTGGAGAAAACGCGCTAGGGTTTTGGAATGCGGCGGCATCATTTTTTAATGCTACCGCGCGCCGGCTGTCAGTGGCGGTTTCCGATAACGAGTGTGATGATTTTTTTTTTTTTTTGTTGAAACAGGGCTAAAAGAAAATCCCCAAAAAACCTATTGGGCAACTATTGGGCTTGAAGGGAAAAAATAGACTAAAGATTGAGGAGAGGCTCAATTTAGGGATGAAGGGAACATATGTTCAAAAAAAAAAAAAAAGGGATGAAGGGAGCAGGATGTTGGTGATGTCCAGATCTAAATGTGAGACCTTAATATATAAATAAACTAGTTAGCGTGTGGTTTAAGCCCATTTAATGAGTCATGTTAGCTTAAATTTTAAGCGCAATCATATTGTTGGCGTTTAATCTAAGCCTAATAAATGACTCATCCTAGCTTAAATAATAATGTTTGCATTTAATCTAAGCCTAATAAAAGAGTCTTGTTAGCTTAAATTTTAAGCCCAATGATAATGTTGGCGTTTAATCTAAGCAAATATGGTTAAAAAAAATATAAGCCAATAAGCCCAATAGGGGGCGTTCTCAATTACCAAAAACATAATAGCCGTTTGCGTTTAATCTATTCAAGTGATTTAATCATTTAAGTGCATTCAGTGTTATTGATTATATATATATTCTGTGATGCTTACTAAGCATGTGTAGATACGTCAAATTATGAATGGTAATACTTAAAGTGATCTAATGTATCATGATGCACAATAACATTAATTCATTTTGAAGGCTTTGTTTTGGGCTGCACAGGATGACTTGAATAGGAAGAACAGACTTCGCTGCGGTGGCAATGACAGAAGAAGCAGTGGAGGGAGAAGCCGTGAAGAGGGAGCGGGAGTGAAGAGAAAGAATGGATGAAGATGTTAGGGTTTGCCATTTTCATAAATTATATTGTTGGGTAATTTTTTTATATTTTTTTTCTTGCTGGGTGAATTTTTTGTTTTTTATATAGGTAAACTACTTTAATTTCATTCATTTTGGGCCACGATTTTGGCCTACTAATTTATTTTTTCATTGATGGAAGCCGAAAATAAAAATATTCAAGTGGATTGATATTATTATACATCATGATATATTGGACCACCTTAAGTATTACCATTCATAATTTGACATGCATAGTCACTAATCTAGTAAGCATCATAGAATAACCCAAATATATTCATAATTAATGATAGGTAAATCATAAACCAAAATTATCATATTTATATTAATATCTATAATTTCATATAAATAATATCTATAATTATATATTTATAATGTCTAATATTATGCATTTTATTCAATAGTAATTTATAAATAAAAATAAAAAATTTATGACTAAAAAACTATGGCTACCAAATTTTTCATATATATATATATATATATATATATATATATATATATAAAAGTTGTGCACTAATTTTCTTTTTCATATCTCAATTATATGTAGAAATTTAGAGTATTTAAATAAGTTAATCAACTTTTAATCTAGAAAAATATGGTAGAATGAATTGATTTATTCTCTGTTGATCAATTACCCATGGTTTGATTTTTTGATTCATTACGAAACGATATAAAATGTTGGATTGAGTTGTCAAAACATCATTGAACAACTTGAATTTTGGTCTTTTATCGTGTGAAATAATTCAATCAAACATATTTAATTAAATATATTAACTTATTTAATTATTTACAATGTAACTTTTTCATAAAATAAAATACTTTCATCCTGAATATCCCTTTGGAACAAATCTGTCATTGGACGACTATGAAATGTAGTGAGGAGAGGACTATTCTGATACAGAATAAAAATGTACGAAAAATACAAAAAATATAGACATAAAAATTTCAATATGACAATTAATAAGGTGTATGTGGATCTTATAACATATCATCTTATTAAATATATTTAAATAAATGATATTATACAAATCTAACATATTCTTTATACCTGTATTTAAGTTCCCACCTACCATAATTTCTATTTACTTGATCATCATTTAAAGAAAAAAGTATTTCTTTAATTAAACTGTGTTTTCAGTAAATAATTATTACATTTTTGTGTGTGTGTGTTTTTTTTCTCACTACCATTACACATAAGGCCAGACTCCTCATCAATCAATGTGTTACCTTTTCAATGTTTTAACAAGGCAAGAAGCTTTTCATCACTTCTAATTTGTAAGTTATGTTTATATTCAACATCATCTTATGTCTAATATATCATTTAGGTTTTTACTATATTTAAAACTAATCGAAATCAAGAGATATTTATTTATTATATATTAACCAAAATAATTCATTCTACTAAAATAAAATTTTGGTACAATGATAAGTGATTTTTTTATATTAATAATTTGTAGCTCCTTTGTGTAAGGAAGGGACGGATATGAAATAAGCCAAGAATATTCCAATTTTAAAATTATATATCACATATAATAATATTTAAAAAGAATTTAAACTTTTATATATATACTTATACGTACATAAAAGTTCCGGTGTAGACAATTTATTATGGCTAAAAATAGTATGAGACATGCAATTGTAATATTGATTATTGGAGTAGTTATTTGTTCTTGCAATGGTGAATTCCAAAAAGTTGCTTTTGCAGAATCTTTGACTACATTAGATCATATCACAGTAAAAGATGACACCACCAAGAAATATATGAAAATGGAAAAACCCATTGCAGAATGTGTCAAGAAATGTGTTAAACTGTATGAACACCCAAAGAACCGCTGCATTTTGAATTGTTGTATTGAGGACTGTTCAAAACACTTTCGAGATGCGAAGTTCTGGCCATGCGTGCAGGAATTTGCTTCAAAGTATATCACAAACAAGGAATAATAATCGTGAGAACAAAGATAAGCTATATATCTATCAAATTGGTATTTTAATTTTCACATCATAAACAAATTGATCTTTAAACTTTTAAAAGTTTATTTACATTATTGTAGTTTTAAATCCTTAAATCATTTATGATGATGCTAAAGAGGATTTTAGAAAGTTTTTATCTTCTGTATATTTGAGTCCAGACTCTCGAACTATACCAAAAAAATCTTTTAATCAATAAATTAGTTCCTTAATTTTAAATTATGAATGAAATTCACCCGTTATTATTAGTTAAGTAGTGAGCATTGTTAATGGAAAATTGATATGGAATGTTAACTAGCATGTAGTAGTATGTCATTAAACAAGCTAACATGACACAAAATAGATGTTTTAATAAACAATAACTCTATGCGAATAAGTGATTTTGGCTAATTAAGTTTAATTAAATCATTTATTTCTATGCTAAATAAAAGACTATTTCAATGTCAAATAAAACTTTATTTATGTATAATTTTTTATACTATTTGACACCAAAATAATATTCTATTTAGCATAAAAATAAATCACTTAGTTGAACTTTGTTAGCCAAAACCACTTGTTCAAATAGCATTACCCATTAATAAATTTCTCTTCTTGGATGGATTAATTTGATCATTAGACGAAAAATAGGAGATTAATTTAATTATTATCGCAACACGTTGGAAAACATTTTATGATATTGAAAGATTATCAAGTATCCTGTAAAAAAGTGCGACATATCGTATTTCATCGCTTTTTAGCCGTTGATCTTAATCATATATAGATTTTATAATTAAAATCAATCAAGATCAACGGCTAAAAAACGGTGGAATATGATATGACGCACTTTTTGTGGCATACCTAATAATTTTCATGATATTATATCATCTACACAATTGGAAGAATGTCTCAAAGAACGTAAGAAACACATTTGGAGGTTCGATTGCATTGGGGAATGTGTTATTGATGAATGCGTGTGAACCAGAAGCAAGCACAGCTACTTACCACTAGCCACCATATTTGACATACATGAGCCGCCATTTTTTACAATCAACTACATCCAGCTCATAACTAGCTATCTCAGCCATCATTTTTAGATAGTTTCACATTGTATCATTGTCTTTATTTGCCTATAAAAGGGCACCAATGCTTATGAATTGAGGCATCCAACATTTGAGAATTATATCAATTTATAAATTTACAGAGTTTTCTCTGTTTTATTGAGCTTCTGAGCCATTTTGGTAATCAGAGCTAGGTTCCCCAGCTTCCTACGCTCTCAGTTTTGAGAAAATTTAGCCTCTGTGTTTTCAACGTCGGAGTAAATTCGGCCACCCACCTGAAAACACCATTTCCGGTCAATTTTTCGCAAAACCGACGTCGTAGACGCGCTCTGAAGGACCCAAAACCTTGGGATACCAAGTTTCGTAGCGAACGGAGGTTCATAGAGCTCGAAACGAGGTCGCCGGAAAATTCGCCGGAAAACGCACCAGTCGCCGGAATTCCAAGGTTGAAGACGACCACGTCATTGTCACGTCAGCGACATGTCATCACCACGTCAGCAACACGTCATCGCCACGTCAGCGACACGTAATCGCCACGTCAGCGCCTAGTTATCGCTACATGTCACTAAGGTTTTGCCCCATCTTTTCCAAATTTCATTTTAGTCCCAATACGTTCCAAAATTTCAAATTGCTTGTACTCTCTCTAAAATTACCTTTTTTACCCATAGCCTTCAAATTACCTTTTTACCCTTAGTTTAAAAAAAGTAATACTATTGTAGTAGTTCTGTCTTAGGAGGTTGGAATCAAGTGAGACTGGTCTCTCCCCTCCGGTCTTTCTTGGGAATTTTATTGATAATAAAATTATGTCTAAGGAAACCGGGATTAAGTGAGACTTGATTGTGCCTGATCCAATCTGTCCTGGGAATTGCTAAAATAGTAAAACTCATAGGATTAAAAAAATAATAAAAAATAAAAAAAAACTTCAATTCCTTATACACTGTTATCATGCCTCCAAGACACCAAAATCAAAAAAATCTCCAAGAACTTGAGATTGAAGAATTGCGACAACAAATCCAAAGGTTACAAGGAATAGTTGAATCTCAACAAGCTCAACTAGACCAACATAGGACCGCAATTTCGGATCAGGATTCTGAAGGCAATGAGTCTTCCTCTTCATACTATCAAATGCGAAGACCACATAATCAAAATCGTTTCAATAACTTTAAAGTAGACATTCCAGAATTTGAAGGGAGGTTACAACCTGATGAATTCGTGGATTGGCTTCAAACAGTTGAACGAGTGTTCGAGTTCAAAGATGTTCCAGAGGAGCAAAAGGTCAAGATAGTCGCGATCAAGTTAAAGAAGCATGCGTCAATCTGGTGGGAAAATTTGAAAAAGAAGCGTGCACGAGAAGGACGGAGTAAGATCAAGACTTGGGAGAAGATGCAAAGAAAACTCACAAGTAAGTTTTTACCTGAGCATTACTATCAAGATAATTTCATAGCTTCATAATTTCCGCCAAAGGCCAATGACGGTAGAAGAATACACCAGAGAATTTGAGCAACTACTAATGAAGTGTGATATCCAAGAGAAAGAGGAACAAACTATAGTCCGCTACATTGGTGGACTAAATGCCAACATTGCCCATATAGTCAGTGACGGACCCAGAAAATTTTCATAGTGGGGGCAAAAAAATATTAAAATTAATTTTGTTACACTAGATATAAAATTTATAACAATGTTAGGTAATCAATAAAAATTAAGCCAGCATCAGCCAACAACTTAATTTGGATGTTCTATTTTTTTAGATTTAGGATATTCTGTTTCTAAAAAATACAAAATTGGCTGATTATTAGTTGCTTTAGGTTTTGAATGTTCTATACTTTTATTGTGAATGTTTTATAAATAATAGTTATAAATGTTCTATTTTTTGTTGACTAATTTATTAATTAGGAAAATATTAATTACCTATATCTTTTCATATATTTATATTATATATAATTGAGATATGAAAATTGGAAATAACTGATGTACAATTTTTCTTAAAAATATTTTTTATTATATATAATTTATAAAAATTATATTTTCTAACATTTTTCAAGACTTCAAACTCGCTCAAAAGCTCTTAATTAAATAATAAATAACTAGTCATTTTATCTAAATC